>JAPKID020005753.1:0-10968 GCA_026931265.2 Tropidonophis doriae | reverse complement strand
AAATGGATTCCACTAAAACAAAAGATAATAGGAGTTTTTAAAAGAAGCAACTCAAAAGAAATGGTGACATGGTGACCATAGAATTTAAAAGTGCTGAATTCAGTAACTAGGTATTTTTAATAGCACATGTATCACATCTGTCTTGCTCTGGGACCAGGTGTTTGATTTCTGTAGAGACATGAATGTCTTTTAAATATATATTCCATCATTATATGAAACTGACAGAACCATCCAGTTAATGGCAGGTTTTGATCATGTGAGCTGCTGGATAATTGACAAAAAATATTTCTAGATAATTGAAAAAGAAAGATACTATTTAGTTAGCATGAACAGCATGGAAAATGGCATTGTTATAGAGTTGTCAAGTAGAGTAAAGATATAAAATGCTGGAACTTATATTTGCTTGAATACTAAGAATTCACCAAGTTTATGTATCCATTGTTTATTAAAAAATATCTCTTGAAGTGTTAAAAGACTGGGTAATTTCTTCTGTTTTGTTGTTAACATTGTTACATCTTTTGTTGTTGTTAAAATTATTATTTGTTTATTTGTAAAATTTATTGGCTGCCCATCTTACCACAATTGTTAAAACTCTTATAGATAATAATCTGTAAATATCAAATCCTACAAAGCAGAAAAGTAATGTATAAATAAATTAATATATGCAGTAAGATATTTCTTACTGTACCTTTATAATGCTAAGTTTTAGTAAGTGGAATGTTAAGTTTTAATTGGCTTAATTTGTAGATCAATCAAACAGAACTTCTTAGCTTCAGAACTCAGGTTTAATCAGTATCTTTATTTAAAGTAATTTTGGCTCTCTAATGGGAACAACATTTATTACTGAAGATAGCTCTTTTTCCTTGCAGAGTGACTACTTCAGAATAACATACTGAGGTTTTATTTTTTTCAAAGTGACCATATTTTTAAACTGCTGATTACAATTATTTACAATTATTGTTAGCTCCTGCTATAATATCTAATGGAATTTCTTAATATCTTATTTAGCTTCTTATTTCCATGAACACATAGTGACAGACTTTTTATTCTTTTTGATACTTCTTGAATTAAAAAAAGACTTAGTGATAATTTCTAATAATTTCCAGCTGTATGTAATAATACAATATTATTAAAATGTATGTGTTGATATATGTATGAATCTGTTTAAAAAGGGATGGCAAATATTCAAAAATGTAAAGAAAATATTCTAGAATAGACAAATTTTTAGAGAACAGATGTAAGGAAATCTGGCTGACATACAAACATCCTTATTGGCTTAATATTAAATGTATATGCAGGACTTCAAGAGTCAGCAACAAGAATCACTCTCAGATCAGTATAGACAGTCAGTATATGTGCAGTTGGTTCACAGTACCCTTGTTTTATAAGGCTGGGCACCTCTGAGTTATATGCCCTCTCATATACTCCCCGAATTGTAGGGATCATTAGAGTATTTCAGTATGTTTTGTATCAAAGGATCTCAAGTTCACTTACTTCCTCTTCTTAAGTAACATGCAATATATGGCTCTTAATCAAAAAAGATTTCTATTAATTAACATTTAAATGATTTTAATATAAGGGAAATTCATCTATCATCCAAGTCAGTGTGGTCAATTTTAGCCAATTCTTCATTAAAGCTCTTTGATTTATGCATATCCATGTAAATTGAAGGCAAAATTAAGAGGGACATTCACTCCTTAATAGCAAAATCATTATAATTCATTAAAATATTTTCCATAGTCAATTTAAAAAGTTGTGTTTGCCTATAAGTAATGCTTATTACTTTCTATTAATTCCGGTAGAAGTAGTCATCTTCTCTTTATTTCTCCAATAGGTCTGCACATGTGGCAGTAGATTTATTTGCCTGTTTTCATTCTTCTTACACCTCCTAATAATACATACATAATATTTCTCACATGACTGGGGGGAGGGGGGCACAAAGCTAACATTATAGTATCTATGACAGTCCATTCAAAAAGCATTTAAATAGCTGTGTGCTACTATCACTGCAAATAATACTGCCAATATAATGTAACAGTTCTTAACATTCTATCACATTTCAGCTTGTTCAATATACATGGTCCCGGAAGAAAATAAAAGCCTATGATTATTTTATTTTAGCTTCTTTTTATGAGAAGCCCAGTAGCTGAGCTGCTGGAAAGAAAGTTACAAGTTCAGTCATTATTTTTTCCAAGTAAGCTGGAGAACCCAGACTGACACCCTGTTAAAACACTATATGTCATGGCTTATAAACAATTTAAGATAACCAAATTTAAAAGTTTTGTCCTATGGACATAAGACTCAGGACAAAAGATACAGTGCAGAAGCTAAAAATCTTGCTGCTCCAGTAACGTAGGCGACCCTACTTAATTAAGATTATTCCAATGAAGAATGGAAATGTCATTTTGCAGAAAACACATACTATACATGTGAACACACACACACAGACACACATTGCATTTCATCAGTCTTACAATCTACCTCAATACTGAAAAATAACACAAAACCTATCTATATTTTTTTTCAATTTCAATTTAATTTAATTTAAGCAAATCTGTAGCACTTGCATTTGGAATGATGGTAAGGAAAAGTTTCCTGATGTCTTATAAACATTTTGAACACTTTTTAATTCAGTTCGATCTTTTACATGCAGTATTTTTCAATGAAAGTGAAACTAGCTGTTAGAAATCTTTTAAAAAAGTGCATAATAAAAATCTTATGTTGCTAACTGAATTTGTTTTGGCATGCAGTGAATCCAATGCACCTGCAGAGAGAATGTTCTCAATAATGGATGACATCTGGTTGAAGACAAAAGTAGAATGTCAGTAGTTCTACTAAAAGGCTATGGCAGTGGTTAGAGCCAATCTAACTGGCAACTGCTCTGAGGTCTCTGAATAAGTGTTTGGCAGCATACTGCTTCTTTAGAAAACAATTTCTTACCAACTCTAAGCTCACAAAGATAACACTGCTTTAGGCCCTTATTCTAGAAATTTAGGTTAAAGCACTGACACAAGCATTGAGACAGTATAACTGATCTTAGGGATAATTTAATTTGCAGGGTATATGTGCCAAGAACATAGTGGTATCTTCACATTACTTGCTTTAGACCTTACTATGCATAATATGAAAATAAGAGGACGTCTTCTGAGTGCAGCTAACATTTTGAAAACAGAGAGAAAAAGGAGAGAAAAAGAGATTCCAAAGACATGAAAATGGTGCTCCTTTTAAAAGCTGCTACTTACCTACAGCAACTGTTTCAGTTTGCAATATAATAAGGTCAGGCATGGAAAGACAGTGAATGTCAGATAATACCATTTCCTATAGCTTGCATTTAAAAGAAATGCAAAATAAATAAAAAAGTGAAAGGGAGAGTTACAGTTTTATTTGCTGAACTTATTACTTTTCAACTGTTGTTCTATTTTATCCTAATGTTTCAAATAGATAAGAATTGTTTTATATTCTTATATTTGAATGTGTTATACATTTTCTAGTGCAGAATATGAAGAAAAGAAATATAACAGAATTATTTATGTCCATCTGAGAATATTTATTTAATTAGTACTCAAACTGGAATAAATATAGACAATCATAGAAAAACAAATAGAATTAAGCATATTCTAACTCACTGCCATCCTATATGTTTTCTGGATAGATGGCAAAATATGGTGTACATATGATCAGGTGAATGGCTGAATATTTTCAAGATAATAATTGATTAAATAATAACCAATAGCATGTTTCCTCTGTTGTCCTTCCTTAAATAGAAGTACCTGACATTATGTGATAACGCTAAGAAAGATTTTCTTCTATAACTTTCTTAATGTTGTAGAAACACCAGACTGAAATCTATATTTTTAGATGATCAGGAGACTTTATTACCCAACACATCCATGAATAGAACAAAGATATTTCCATCGAAGTGTTTAGATTAGGCTTTTTTCTGCTTTTATCTCCCTGCAGCAGTTTGTTTCTAGGCTTTGTCTTAAGAAAAGCAGTTAGGTAGTTTGCAGAACCAAAGAGTAGATATTGAGAAAAATTCCTTCTAAAATTCTATCTCCTTCATTTTACTGATGGAAAACAATATCAATTACATTTTGTTTTCTATCCAAGACTGGGGAATACTATAACTTCTGACCTGACCTGACCAGAAGTGTACCACTTCTAAAGTTGATGAAGTTTTAATCACTCAATTTCCTGTATATAGCCTTGAACAAAATGTTTAGTTTTGCAATGGGTTCCTTTGCTTGCTTTGGTTTCATGCTTCTGTTATGTTACATTCATGTCTCTGCCCAAATCTTTCCCCCACCATCTTTGTCTGTTCTACTTATCATAAATATGTTTTTATCTTTGGAGAACAAGAAGAGCAACATATTCAATGTCTTCAGCCAGAAATGACATAATTTCAATTGGACATGCTGGATTTCGGTCTCCTCTTATTATTTGCTAAGGTCTGTGTCTTTATCTATAAATGTCCACTAGGCTCCTACACTTAGTTAAATGCCTATTCTGTAATCTTCTTCTTTATTCTATAGCATCATTTGTCAGGGATCTCCTGCAAATTGGTTTTCCACGACTCAATCCTTCTATTTGCCTATACATATCATCTTAATCCTTACCACATCTGCAGTGGTGCAAGGACAGACTGCCCATCCAACAATAAAATAAATTTTTGCATGACATGTTAATCTTAGTCAAAATGCTTTTGCACTTCCTTTACAGTAACAGAACTGTTTGCTAGCATTGTACTGCTGACATTTCAATTCCTGTAACTGTTAGTTAGAATGCCTGGGAACTTTCTTTCATATTGCTACAACTCTGTTAATAAATGCCAGACTTTTCGTTTTACAAAGTCCCCGGCATAGATAGGTCACGAAAAAGATTTAAATAGTTGTTTATAAAGCAAAACATCTATTTAGATGGCAAAGCTACATTAGGATTAAAAGAAAAGCTGGATAACAAGGCTAAGCTTCTACTGACATTTTGGCATTGATGGAGATAACTTGTTTGCAAATTAATTCCAAGGCCTATTAAGATAATTAAAATATTAAGAGGAATAGAAACTTGCATGCAAAAAACCCTTACACAAACCAGCAATTCTGGAGACTTTGTCCAAGCTGGTGAATATTGTCTCACCCAGGAAATAAAAGCAATTGATGAGATATTTATTAAATTATTCAGAGATTAACAAACATATGCACGCAATCATATATGTATATACTGTGTGTGTGTGTGTGTGTGTGTGTATGTGTACGTACGTACGTACGTATGTATAATTCTCAAGACAAGGTGTAGAATAAACCTTGTCAGTCGCAAAATGCAGCGAATCCTGTCATGGTACAAATTGTACACACATTTCTCGTAAAATGTATTTTTATATCAGCCAAGAAAGTATATTAAATTTGGAAATAAAAATCCTTTTTGAAAATGTCAAGAAGTCACAAAATCTGAGCCCAGACAGGAAGCATACTGTTTAAAAAGCTGATAGACATAAACTTTTCACCTGCCCTAGTTAGAGCTTTTCTATAAATCCCCTCCATCAGAAAATCCCTCATATGTTAAACAATCTTCTGTTATTTTTAATGCTTGATCTATTATTTTCTGTTATTCTAAAATCTGAAAGTTTGAACCCACAACCAAGTATTCATTTAAAATTGGAAACTCACCTTGGCATGCAAACTTCAATTCCTTAGCATCTGTAACAGTGATCCTTCTATCTGGCCTATTTTTTTCAAATCGACGGTGGCTTCGCCTTTTCTTGGTCTCACCCCAAAGATTTGATCCTCCATGCATGCTTGGAATGTTCAAAATAGCAATTCCTTCCAGAGAAATATTATTCAGATCTATCTGAATTCCATCACACTGCCAAAGAAAAAGAGACAGAGATGGAGAGGATCAAGATAAGATAAGATAAGATATAATGAAGAGGAAGAAATCAATTAGGGATTAGAGGATATCAGCATCTTTGTTATTTAAATTACTTTACTAAACATATATTTCCTGTATTAATTTTCTATATCAGATTATTTAGTAAATTAGCCGAGCTTCTAGAATCCTGGAGTTTTAATACAGGATAGGGAAGCTCTCTGCTTGGTCACTTATGACCTGGTCATCTCCTGTTTTGACTTTTGCAATTCTCTCTACATGGGACTGTAGAAACTTCAGCTGATACAAAATGCAGCTGCCTGGGCATCTTGGGCATAAGATTCTTCTTTTGTGCCCATCCATTTCCAGTCCAATTCAAGTTTTTGGTTGTAACCTTTAGAGCTCTAAATGGCAGGAGGGTAGATAACTTTCCTTTTAATGGACTCATCCCGGCAGCTCAGGTGGTTAGGACACTGGATTGGATGTTAAAAAACCCAAGTTTGAAACCTAAGTACTTCTGCATGGTGGAGTGAGTTCCTATCGTTTGCTCCAGTTCCTTGACAGGGTCATGAATGGAGACACCATAGTATCCCTTGGGCAACAGATGTCACTGGCTAATCCTTTCAACCTAAAAGTACCTAAAACAGTACTTTTGTGGTCACAGTCATTTTAATCTCCTACACTACCTTTCTGCAATTTAGTGAATTTCATGTCAGACGTTAATTCAAACCAGCTATGGGAAAACTGCTTTCCATTGTATTTATTTCTTTTCTACTTCTTTTGGGTAACATTGATCGAAGATACCATTCATTCATCCATCCATCCATCCATCCTGTTTATATAGCTATTTATCTCATGTATTGTTTGTGACTTTGGGTGATGTAAAATAAGAACAGATAATAAAAACAGACATTAATATATTATTATGATTTTTATCCAGGTACATAAATATCCATATAATATATATGAAGTGCAGCAACAAAATATAAAGAGACAATAGGTGAACCTGGAGTAAGTCTTTTAGTAAGCACTAATAGAATATTAATATCTTGGAGGTAATACAGACTAGTTGGGTGCTTTCCAGATGCTGCTTGACTTTATCTCCTACAACAGAAAAAATAATTCCAAGAGGCTGGATTCTTTTCAGTACTCATAAGTAAGCTTGATCCTCATAATGCTATTGATCTTGCCAATTAGGGATGATAGGACTGATATCCTACAGCCTCTGTAAAGCTACAAGTTTCTTTAACCTTTAATAATTCTACTATTATAGTAGAACATTATAATAACAGTTAATCATTTTAACATGCTTTTAATAATCAAAATTTAGATCTCCACAAAAAAATTCAATCTAAAGAAAGTATTTATCATTTATTCCTACACCCACAGTAACAGAAGCAGGAATTACTTGGTGGCTGTACTGATAACAAAGTGTGTAAAGTTTTTTAGTGGAGGCAATGTGTGTATGTGTATATGCTTAGTAACAGGTTTTTTATTAGAATCAAACTTTTACATGTCATATAGGTGTTAAGTATAAAGAGGATTTCTTTTTACTAAAAATTCTACTCATGTGTATACTCACTTACTGCTATACATTCTTGATAAACAGATATTAATTTCATAATTAAAAGTAATCTTGTGTAAATACCCTGCAGGCCTCAATGAATCAAACACATACTGTGTGTCAGGCCTCCCACTGTCTTCAAGTGGAATGTACTGGCTGGATAATTAGATAGTACATATTTTTTAACCTTATTTGCATGCATATTATATCTTTTGCACACTGACAAGCAGCAGTAACAACAAAAGTCAGATTACCACAGGGAATTCCCACAAAGAAGTCTTCATTCCTTATAATTTGCAGCCTAAATTAAAATAATTTGATCTTTGACAAGGATGAAATGTCAAGCCGAAGGGGGTCCTCTACAAGCCACAGCCTGTGGCTTCAGAAATCTGCCTAATTTATGTCAGTCACTTCTTAATACATATTTAAGTATTACACGAAAAAGATGATAAATATGCAATCTGACACCTTTGGTATTTCCCTGCTGTTAATTTATAAAGGTCTTGTGCCCCCCCTCCATCTGACTAAAATTATTTAAATAAAAGGAGAATAGTGATATAAAAAGGTGCAGGGCGCGTTTTCACTCAATATCGAACACAGCAGGCAGTACACTAAGACAATTATTTCACTAGGCCTCAGAATCATGCTGTGATGAGTTACTTTCAGAATTAGTAAAGAAGAATTTCTTTGTTCGGATATGAAAGAATTTCTGTATAAATCTTTCTTCGTTTTGCTAACATTTCATAAATATATTATATATTTACTGATTTGATATAAAAAACAGCAATTTTGCAAAATGTGGTGAATAATATAAATGTGACATTGTCTACAAGCATTTGTTTGTTCATCTAAATGTCTATCCTTTCCAAACAAAATGTTTGTAGAAAATGATACCTATTGTATGATTTAAGCAACAGAAATGCAATATGTAACTAAAAATTATCAAATAGCAAGTTGAGGAACATGTAGTTCTCCAGATGTTGGACTGGGCTTCCATCATTCTAAAGGAATGATCATTATCATCATTATTCAAACACAAACTAATGTAGAAAATTGTTCAATCACATATTGTTTATACTTTTTATAAGGAAACCCTGCAGGATCACATTGAAGTGAAGTAAGTTTAGAGTTTTGTCACACAACAAACATTAGATTATTTAAGCTGTTTCCTCATAATTTGTCTTTAACATGTGCAATATCATTTTTGTATTTTTTTTTCCAAAACAGCACTTAGTTCTCAAATTCATCTGATTTTTAAAAATGGAACTTTACATGATTCTGGTAGGGAAGAATGAATAAGTCTTCCAAATTAAAGTGCATCACTCTTTATGGAAGTTTGTTTAAAGGCATGTTTGAATTTGCACTGATTTGCACTGAGAAAGTTACACATTGTTAAGCTTCAGTTCCATTTTATAGAATCTTTGAAATAATGTTCTACATATATTTATGTTCCCTTCTTTCTTGTCAGCACCCCTAAAAACGGTGATAATGAAAATGGGAAAGGAATACAAATTCTATTCTATTTCTGTCAGAGAAACTACAATCTCTGGCAACCCAGGTTAGTTCTCCACGGAATATTTTAGTATTTTTCCATTGCTTTCAGATAACCTCTGAATGTGTATTTTTTTTCCTCAAAAAGTCCCATAATTTGAAATAGCTCTTTTGCAAAACAGCCTCCTTTTTGTGTTACCTGTTTTTTAGTGAAGTTTTATAATCATTGTTACTTATAAAACTATGGGAAACATAAATACTCCTGCAGGAAAAATGGTTCCAACTTTTCACAACTATTCTCTGACTTTACCAAATATGGGACAGAAAATATTTTGCAAACAGTAATATATGTGTATATACCTGAAATCAGAAAAATAGTCCAAATGAGCACACATGAATGTCAAGATAAATGCATAGATAAGACTTCCTAAATTGGAATACAGATTATTCTTTCTCTTCCTTCTCCTAATTCTCAAATTCCAATATTCATATTTCAAGTCATACAAGAACTATCTCATTATTTCAATTACTTAAACCCAGCCATTTTAGAAAATACGAAAAATAGCTCTCCTTATTAATCCCAACTCTAACAGAAATTGCCTCTCATTCCTGGACTTCATTTCTTAATACATGATATATAATATATGCATTATATAGTTCCTCTGTAGTTTCAATCCTAAATAATCAATGAGTTGAATATTGTAGTAAATTACTTGAGTTGACATGGAGTTTGCTGCCATTAGGAATGAGTTTTATTAAAACCTAAGTGTCAGATTTGTGTTCAATATGAACATGTGTGTATACACATAAATACTTATTGCTATAAATATGTAATGAGAATGAATTTTCAACACAAATTTTAGTGACAATGCTGGCCTTCTGAAATGCCCAGTTGCTAGAAATGAGGTTAGTTCCCACTTTAGCTAACATTTAGAATCATATGAAAAAGACACTATTTTAAATGATCATGGGATTTTGATTTATTTTATGTTTAAGGGATTTTTCATTTTATTTCTATTGCTTACTGTGGTTGTTTTAATCACTGTTGTATTTTTATAAATATTCAACTGCAATGTGTCCCCTTCAGGAGTAGTGTCTTTTTAATTCTTTATTTGTTTTTTTTGTTCATTTATTGGATTTCATATTACATTGTTAGTCTCTACTCAGCCCTCCATTGCATTGTTTATTAACACTGACTTATGCCCTCCACTGAAAAGGGTATCATTAACATAGCTTTAAAAAAAAATTCTAACAATGAGCTATAATAAAATATAACATTATAATTACATAATAAAATGCATATGAAACAATCTCTTTCCTTCCTCCCCAAAAGGAAGGAAATGTACTATCTTTAAATTTTTTAGATGGAAATTTTGGGACATTTATAATTAAAGTTTCTAGAGGTTATTGGGTGAAGAATGTTATTTTAAGTAAGTAATCAGCAAGAACATTACTGTTTTAGCAGATATCTATATATGAAAAATAGTCAAAATGAAGGGAATTGGTCTATTTTTAGTTTTGTAAAAAAAAACATAAAGATGAACAGAAGCTAATAAAAATAAAAATAAACAAATAAAAAACAAAAGTCCAAAAAGAAAGAAAAGAAATATAAAAAAGAAACTTTCAATTTCCTTTGAAACAAATTCAGTTACAAATACAATTACAATATTATCTATTACTCCATTATACAAAGAAAACTCACTCATTTCTACAGTCTGGGTTATTTCTAAAACTCGATGTGAATTTTATAATCTTTGAAGTTTTATTCATTTATAGATCTTCCTGATTTAAAATTAAAGAATACATTTGTAGATAAAATATCCATCTTTATTAAGTGATTTTGTCTGTGCAGAGGACTACTGTATCCTTAAGCATAAAATAATAATAAAAATCTAACTTTGAGCAGGAGCGAAATGGAGACGTGCTCCTGAGGGCGGAGCGGTGAGCCCGAGCTGACCGTCATGGAGGGCTGGCACAGCAAACTGCTATTTATTTATTTATTTATTTATTTATTTATTTATTTATTTATTTATTTATTTATTGGCCACGCC
>JAPKID020005751.1:0-10971 GCA_026931265.2 Tropidonophis doriae | reverse complement strand
GAGGAAAAACGGCCCATTTTTTCGTAAAACGGCCCATTTTTTGGTCAAACAAATTGCATGCATAGCCTTATGGAGGATTATAGAGTGCTGCTGGGGGCTGGGGAGGCAAACACATCCTGTTCTTTGCTCATTTCTGCCCTCCCCAGCCCCCAGGAGCTCTCTGGAAGCCTCCATAAGGGTATACGCAAGGCCGTTTTGGTGAAGGGGCAAGGTTTCAGGAGGCAAAAAAGTGCTGTATTCAATGTATAAGACACACCCAGATTTTCAGCCTCTTTTTAGAGGAAAAACGTGCATCTTATACTCTGAAAAATATGGTATATAACAATACTTAGCTATGGTTGAAGAAGTAAAATCAGATTGAATACATTTATAAAACAAGTCTCAATAATGTTTTTATAAGTAATGGAAATGATAATTTCTGCCAAGTATCTATAGAGGGGACAATATAAAATAACATGTTCTATTGTTTCAATTATTCCTCTATCATCTAGACACAGTCTCTGTCCAAAGGGGAACATTCAGTACTTCCCTTTGGGGAGGATATTGAATCTGGCCAAGAATAAGGTCCTTCTTTATTTTGGAATTGTTATGCAACAAAGATATCTGGCTGGAGAAGTTGTACTGAGTAATTTAGGAAGATGTTTCTAGATAGAACTAGTAAATTTGCTTGAAGCTCTAAAGCAATGGCCCATTGTTTCAAATAGACTAGTGTGTGTTCATAGTCCATCAGTGTGATGGCTGGCCATGGAAAGCCATAAAATTGCACTTGGGCATGCATAGCTCAAGACCAGGAAGTGTAAAAGTTATTGGTTATAATTAGAGGGACAAAGCTGGCTGGAAAAAAAAGAGAGCTCAAGCCAATGGGAGTAAATGAGAATCCAGGCAGAAATTTCTATTTTAAGTAGGCCAGCTTCAGAGCAAAGCACCATATTTGGAACAGAGCAAGGTACTTGAAAAATTGATCTCAAAAATATGGATTTAGCTTTTTCAAGAGGAAGAAATAACTTGTCAAGCCCCAACTGAGATCCAAAAAGGAGATGGGCTTGGATGCTATCTGAGTCTACATTTGTGACAACTTGGTTATTCTCTCTCAATTTGGTTTGAATGAAGTCATCATATTAAGCCATAATGTGATTCCCTTGCTTGGACCTAGTATATGTCATAACTGTGTTATGTTGGCACATGTTAAAATATACAGCCATAAGCAGTATTCTATTGGATTGGTCCCCTGGCCCCATCTGAACCAGCAGTCTGTTATCTCAGTGACCAATCAACTACAGAAGGAAACACATCCCTGCAGATGGCCTTCAAAGGCAGTCACACTGCCATCAAAGCTAATAGCCATCGATATTCATGACTTCCATGAATTCATCCAACCCTTTTTTGGTAACTAACATCACAACAAATTCCAGTATTTAATTATTTAGTCTGTTAAAAAAAATCCTTTGTTTATTCCTATTCTTCCGGGATTTAATTTAATTGGGTGATCTCTGGTTCCAATATTGTAATATAGTATTGTAAATATAATAAGAGCAAAATAATTATTGTCCACTTTATCCAAACTATGGATAATTATATACCTCTAAATCATACGACCTCCTTTCTTAACTAAAAATTCCTAGTAAGACTACAAATGTTTAGAGATATAGAATGCAGTATGTGGTATGAACCAATGTTATGTATAACCAGGTGGCAATTTCTATTGGTATATTACTCCCCATCTGGCTCCATGCTGTTTAGGATAAACAGACAGACAATTTGTTTGTATCTGTCTGCCTATACATAGCTATATACTGTGTATTCTACTCAAACCTCTTAATGTTGATGTTCCTGAGACTTTAATTCCTTAATTTGCAGTCTTCCCAGATACCATAAGATTGTTCCTTTCCATTGTTCATGCTCTGGCAATGCAAATTGTAGGTGCAATGGAAGAATCTGATTTGTGATGAGTCCAAAATATACTTTTAAGAAAAGAACATGATAGCTGCGTCTTTCAAGCTACAATTATCCTGAGTAGTTTTGTTAATCTATAGTAGTTTTGTTAGTGTATAAATGCAGGTGTTTATAAATAATGAATTTTAAAACTTTCATTTACAGTGGTCAAAATTTTACCTCATTCTTTTCAGAGAGCACTATGGAATCTAATTAACAAACGCTGAAGTTAATTAACTATGGAGTGCTTTGGAGCCTAATTAACAAATGCTGACATCTGAAGTTCTTGAAAGGGAATGAATAGTAAATCCAAACAGGATCATTACTCTGCACGAACACAAATGCACTAAGTTTTAAGGTACTTGACCAGAAATCATCCCTGTCAGAAATATTATTTTTGCTCTATAAATAATGTGGTTGGTTTTTTTTAAATCCACATAAAAATAAGAATAGCTGCTTATTTTGGCAAGTTTCTTTCATGTTCTGTATCATTAATAATGGCTAAAGGCAATTTGTTCAAAATTATTTTTCTGGATAGAATAGCAGTGATGGAAAGAAATAAGGCCTTTAATTAAATCTGAGGGGTTTTTTTGTTTTCTTTATTGCCAAGATCAATGTTTTGTCAGGGTTCCTCTGACAAGAGCAGGACTTACACAGTGTCAAAAATGTCTCATGTGCTTACCTAAACCTACTTTCTTCTTTTCTCAAAAATCAAATGACATTAAAGCAGTTAATTAAATTAAAAACTAAAGGAAATTAAGTTAAATTAATTAAATTGAAAAATTAAAGGAACCAAGAACTGGAAGTTCTGGACTTTTCAAGCCAATGGCTTCACGTTTTGAAGAATTCTAAGTTTATATCTTGTAACTTAAAAGTTAAAATTAATCCATCCTAAAATGTTTTTGTATTTATTGGATACCAACTAAAATATTTAATAAGGGAGGGATTTATAATCATTTGTGTTGGCTTTGCAAGAAATTTGAGGGCTCTTTAACTTGTATATTGTCATTTTTTTCCTTATACTGTTTTTTGGAGTAAAGCTATACAAAATGTTGACAGAAGTTTTGGGAAAATGTTGGTTTTTAAGAATATGCATATTGTATTAAAATTATATACCAACTACTTAGAACTTTACATGTTCTAAACAGAGATCAATTGCTCATGCCATAGGAATAGGAAAAAGCTAGCTACAGAATAAGTGAGTTAAAGTTTAGGGCAGCATACATAAAAAAGAGCTAAGCATATTTATGGCATGTACACAAAGAACCTCTTTTAAAATCATTAAAGCAGTTGCATCTTTTCCCAAACGTTCAGAAGCTGATCCTAGCCATATGCATAGCTTTCTGGAGAATTAGTATAGTCCTGCTAATAGACCACAAGCTGAACATGAGGAAGAAATATGATAGAGAAGTTAGAAAGATCAGTGAAGTATTGAGCTGCATTAACACAAGTACTGCATCTAGAACTCAGGGAATCATATTTCCACTGTATTCTGCACTAGTTAGACCATTCTAATTTCCACATCTATGTATGCACTTGAAAAGAAACACAGGGACATTGAAGCAGGTTCACTGGAGAACTATCAGGGTAAACAAGCTCTAAGAGAAGCACTTAAAAGAATGAGGGTTCTTTAGTTTGCAGAGGAGAAGGGGTAAAAGTCTGTTATGTGCAAGAGAAAGCAAGCTCACACTGAAACATAGAACTGGTTAAAGATCAACCGGTTGACATTTTTTAAAGGCAGATTTAAATCTAATCCTATTTAAAAACTTCCAGTGAGTGAAGTCCATTATTCTTCCAGGACAGGGATGTCAACCTTGATTTCTTCGAGGGCTGGATTGGCATTGTAGTTGTCTGCAGGCCAGCTGGAGGGGGCCCCTTGTGCCCCATTTTTGGCCTGGATGGACTTTGCTAGCCAGAATGGGGCATACAGTCCCTTCCCCTATATGTCCCATTTTGGCTGGCAGGCTGAAAATGAGGCCCAGAGGGCTGCTCACTGCTTCCTCACACTCCGTTTTCACTAGCAGAGACACCGTGCTTTGCTATTTCCAGGCAGGCCCAGTGGGCCAAGCAGATCTGGCCAACGGGCCTTGAGTTTGACACCCCCTTTCTCTAGGGAGAAAGTTTGACCATCATGAAATTTATCCAGGCTAGGCTAGTTATTCTGTAAAATCATTTTGAAGGTGTTATCCTTACCTTAGGCTAGTTATCTCATAAAACCATACATAAAACTGTGGTTCAGTTGTCTATTTTGGACAGCCAGCGCTGGAACTCTAAACTAGGGACAGAGAGAATTCAACAAATGTTGTGGAAGGGAGGTCAATTGGAATTCTAATTTGAGTAAAATTAGATTAGGGTGATATCCCTTTACCATGCTTTCCTGTGATGACTCCTATGGATGCTTCCCCAGATGCCTCTCCAGGTGCTAGTTCAGAGGAGGATGAGCTGGCAGCTAAGGGCTATGAGCCAGGAGTGGAGGCCAAGCACAGGAGAGGAACCAGGCGATAAGCCAGCTGAGCTAGAAAGAGAGACACAACTGCAGCTGGGAAGCCCAGAGGGTTCAGGTGGAGGAGGGCACACAACTGCAACTGGTCATTGAAATGAAGAACCACCTCCTCCTCCAGATTTGAGAACACATTGGGATGACAGGAGGCAGGCACAAAGAAGGTCAGCCAGACTACTTGCGAGGAGGTAGCCCCGCCCCTCTTGATGAGTCGCATAGAAAGCAGTTATTTAGCTGGGCAAGGTGAGTGAAATGATGCTGGGAACAACATGTCTGTTTCCTTGCTATGTGCTCTTGCCTTGAATCTTGATTGTTCTCTTCATCTGTGACCTTGCTCTTGCCTTGTCTTGTGCACTTGCCTTTGCCTTGGGGACTTGTTTTTGCCTAGTGGATGGGACTTACTTTTGTCTTGACAACTAACGCTGTCTTCGCTTCAGTAGCCTGTGGAACTCATTGAGATGGAGCTGGTGCTGGCACAGAGAATTGCTGGGGAATACTAATTCAGGCTTGGGAACCTTAATAAAGACTTACAGCCATGGTGTGTGTGTGTGTGCAGAACAGCACATTCTGTCCACTTGATACCCTCCAAATGTTTTGGAGTAGAATTCCATAATTCTTTGCAAATACAGTCAACATCTGTTCTAATCCCAAATATATCCACTTATGTTTCTATTGCCTGCATTTTCTTAATTTTATCAGATGACTCTTCTGTTCTGATCACTGGAGTGAAGGAATGATGAGCCTCTTGGGAACTGTTGTACTACAATTCTCCTTGATTTGCTCTGCCTCTGTGTTTATTTAAAACTATTCTATTCTTCCTTGAGGACACAGAAATGATAAAAACAGTATAAACAAAAGGCACAATAGGCAAAATACCAAGGAGGTCTTAAATGTTTGAATAAAAATAGAAAACTTTAAATGACAGCTGTGAAATATTTTATAGTTTATATTTGTGGAATAGACAGCTGGTTTATCACAGAATGGAGCATCTGGAGAAATATTAAAAAGGCTTGCTAAAATATCTCTTGTTCCGAGAGTGGGTATATAAAGGAAGGTGGGAATTTTGGTATCCTATTTCCAAATCATTTCTGACTTCTGACTTCTGACTTCATTTCTGACTTCTTTATTATATTGACAAGTGGGCAGTTAATGTAAATGGGAGGTAATTTTGAATTTACATCTCCTAACAATTTGAAACTGGTCTGCTATGTTCTGACTACTGTTTTTGAATAGGTCAATGAATAATACCCTGGGTTATAAAAGAAATGTAATGTAATGGACTAGACCACCCATTCTCATTTGGGCATTGTTTCAGAGATATTTCCTTATCTAAGTAGAGAAACAGAATGACCACAGTCGGGGGGTGGGGGGAGCAATGGGACCGGGAGTGACTTACAACTTCCTGCTCTTTTTCCCATTGACTTTCAGAGCAGGGAGGATTGAAAATGACTATCACATGAGCATAGCTGATTCAGTGTGTCAATGCATCAGGGCTGAAGTTGGCCATAACTTTCAATTCTGGATTTTGGGCACATTCTGTAAGTTACCCTAATTCAGGTTCATAGATTCCAAAATTGTTGTCTTATGATGCAATTGAAGGTTATAAGAAATCAAACACACACACACAAACACACACACACATTTTAGTAGTATATGATGTGTTCAGATAATACTTGTACAAAGGTTTATACAGTAACCATTAGTTAGAATTACCCAGCTTTGTGTGTTGTGTATTATGCAACCTTCTCACACACTCATCCCCCCAAAAGAAATGTTTTGAAAGTGAATAAAGGGCCAGGGGAAGGGCCTTTTTTGTGATGGGCCCGACCCTTTGGAACGACCTACCTCCCGATATTAGAACGACTACGGACCTCCTCTCCTTCTGCCAAAAAGTAATAATTTATCTTTTGCATCAGGCCGGCTTGGCCTAATCTTTAGTTCCACGCCTCAGTCTGTAATCTAAATTATTTAATCGGGTTTTAATGGGAATAGCTTTAAGTTTTATAAATTTTAGTACAGAGTTAAATATTTAATTCAATTTTAATTATGTATGTATTGTTATTTTATATGTTCTTAATTTTCCTGTACACCACCCCAAGTCCCTCTTGGGAGAGGGTGTGTGTGTAGAAATTTAATAAATTATTATTATTATTATTATTATTAATTATTATTAATTATTATTATAAAGAAGGCTGAAGAAGGAGTCTCCAACAGAATGAACAAAATTTTAAAAATGCAAAAAAAAAAATGCAACTCATGCAACAGAAATGAAGGAAGGCCAAAAGGCTAGGCCTCTGGGCAGAGAAGCACCTATTGTCAATCACCGCAGAGCATATATCAGGGGTGGCAAACATGGAGGCAGACTGACTCAGTGGTGGACCATGCTGAGTGGCACCTGCACCCATCGCTCTTCTGGGAGATTATGGACCACTTCAGCCGCCCAGATTTTGACCTATTCGCCACCCCTCACAACATGCAGCTTCCGAGATTCTATGCGAGGTTCCCGACAGAGTACAGAGTAGATAGATGCTCTCTACTTCCGTTGGCCTCCCGGACTCCTTTATGCCTTCCCCCCTTTCTCCTTATACCAAGGGTCATTCGTAAGGTCATAATAGAAGGAGTGGAGGTAATTCTACTCACCCCTCATTGACACGGATGGTGCTGGTTCGCGGACCTGCAGACTATGGGTGGACAGACCCTGGAGGATCCCTCAAGGACCGGATCTCTCTCAGCTTCATCCTACCACAATACTTGTGAGAAAAGCCACTCTTCAAGGCCATCCAGAGCACAAGGAGGAAAGAATGTTTCACTGGGCCGGGGCAGCTACACAAAGGTTTCCTCTTTTTTTTTTTCTTGCTTCATGTCCTGCTTCCTTCAGCTTACTATTTTTTTATCCTCTTTCTGCGCTTTGCATAACATTATTTATCCCTACAAGGAAGAGTGAAACAGGTGTGTGTGTGTGCATGTGTGATAAATTTCAAGTTCCTCACGATATTTAATTGTAAATATTCAGCAGTAGGACCTTTGCTTTGAGGCGTAGACCACAGATTTCACACACTTACTCCAACATGCGAAACATGCCACCATCTGCCCATACCGTATTCTTATGTTGAATTATTTCTTCTTTATTTAGTCAGAAACATTGTTCCTTGTTCTATATAGTGACAAAATAATAACAGAATCAGTGCAGAAGGTTCAGAGCAATCCAACAAGTCATTTGTATGCATTTATGTATAGAGAGCACCTTAGGGGTACAATTTTGTAATATATTTCATGTGATTGGACTGTCAAAAACCTCCTTTTAAGTGAAGCGAGTATTCTCCAAGACAAAACAATCCCATCCTGTGCAAGCATGAATTGCCAGCCTGGCAGCAATTTTTTCTTGTTTCTAGGCTTGGTTACAAATGTTATTCTGATTAAGTTGTGGCTGTGCTAGAAAGGGAAACTCTCCAGCAGACTTCATTAAAACTTTCCTTTCCCCCCCCCCCTTTCCCCTTGAAAGCGTTATAGTGGAGTTCATATTAGCTGTGGGCAAATTCCGACCAGTGACAGATGAATGCTACAGACAAGTAATGCACATTGCTTCCTACAATTGTCAAAGCAATAAAGAAACAATGATCCAAAATTAACAGGTTTCCTTGGGATAAGGTAATAAAGACAAGGTTAGACTGAAAGAGAACCCAGAGAGCTTGGTGTATACTCCAGGTATAAATGAAATGAAAAGAAATAAATCCAATGGCTAGCCAATCAGTGTTCAAATCCAGGAAACCAAAAAAAGAAAGGAGAAGGAAAGCATTGTGACTTTTATGAAGCATGGCGATTGCATAATGTATTGCTCATTACTAAAATCCAACCTGCAACACACATTAGAAAGGTGTTGCTCAAATTAGCTTCATTGGCTTTCAATTGAAGGGTCACTGAGGAACTCACCGTGCCACAACAAAATGTGAGTGGTTTTATGTTTTGTTTTGTGAGGCTGATAACAATATGTGGAGACTGCTGTTTTCAGAAGTCTGTCCTCTGATGGGGAGAATCAGTGTGATGTACTGGTTAAAAGACCGGCTATAAAAACTTTGGAGAGTTACAGTCTCTGAAGATAACTTGTTTCACAATGCAATTGGCTTTTCCCCCCCCCCCCAACAGTTTTCCTTTGCAGATCTTTCAATGGCTGGCTTGGAGTGTAGCTTCAAAAAAGCTTCATTGTCTTTTTTTCTTGATTTTGGGGAGAAATTTGGGCTGCTTCTTTAGGACGGAGGAAACGGGAGTTTTTAATATGCTGCCTCCATCCCACCAGGGAATTGGGTTTCCACAGCCACAGTTGCCAATCTTAACCCTGGTTTACGGCAGAGAACGGGGCTGTAAATAAACCAGGTTTATTTAGATATTTTTCTTCCCTATTCCTTTCCCCCCCCTCAAAGAAACGGGGGATCCCCAATTTGGTGGGGCGGCTGTAGGATTGGGAAGTTTTCCATATCAAACACACATCACCGATGTGATCGCTTTGCCCATCAGAATTGAGGTTCCCCCTGCTGAATTTTGGGGGGGAAGGGGGAGAAAGACGGACAGATGGGGGTTTCCTGGAACAACCACCCCCCTTCCTTCTCTGCTGAAAAGGGATCATTTCTTTATTGCACCCAGCAGGATTTTTAGAGGTTGCGGGAGAACAGTGGCCCAGCGTGCAAAGTCTTGCGCCTAGATGTTTTTATTTACTTCTCCTTTTTTTTGAATAAAAATTAGCCCAAAATTCATTTATTTTCACATTTTAGTTGCTGCTTCTCTTTTATGATTTGGCTTGAATGAAAAGACCCACCCTTGCAAACTTCTGGGAGTTGTAGGTTGAGCAGTTTTAGGATCAAACACGGGGTGGGTGGGTGGATTTTTAAACCTCACGTTTTTGGCTTAAAGTTTTCCTGGACAAGGGCCGTTTCTTTATTCTTTCTCTTATTACTTATCTTTTTTTTATCCTACTCATTATTATTATTACTATTCTGGTAAACAGTTCATCTCCTAACCAAAGATCCAAAAATCTATCTACGTAATTAACATAAATATAACATCATTATTACGATTATTTAGCCTAATCTGTTTTCTTCAAGGAAAGACCTCATACAGGCTCAGGAACCAGAACTGGAGATTATACAAAGATTCTCCAAATTTTAAAATTTTCAGCCCTTCGCCTCTTGCAAAAACCCTTCGGATTTCCTTAATTTTTCAGAACTGGGCAGGGTTGAAGAATTTTAGCTGCTGCGATATTCTGGAAAACCAGATTGTAAACCAGATTCTCACAGCCAAGGTTTCATTTTAATCCAGTTTCTCTGCCCAACCCATCTTCTGCAAGGTGCCTGCAAGGTTTATTTATTTTTTTTACAAAAGGCACAAAAATGAAGCCTCTTTGTGTTCATAAATGGAATCGGAAACGAATCCTCTGTTGGCTGAACTCTTAATATTAGGAATTAAATCAATTGGAATGCATTCCGTTAATTTATAGAATGGAAGCATCTTTGCAATTCTCCACGGGGAAAGGAAGCATTTAATCTCATGGGGCCGCCCCTTGGCAGCTGCAATCGGTCCAGGGATGTATGGGCTATGTAGTCCCCAGACCTTCAAGGCCCTGCTCTCTGCAGCTTCAGTTCCCTTGCGATGGTTTTCATTTCAAAACAGATAAACCTCTTCCGCTATTTTGCTCCTATCCGGTCTGTCTTCTGCCACTGGAAATTTGATTTTTGAATGAAGGAGATTGCTTTATTTTATAGGAGGCAGAGAAAAAAAAAGATGTTTGAGCACACTTGCGTAATACTTACCCTTCCCAAAAAGGTATTTTAGCCTCTCTTGCTGGGTGGAGGAAATATTTTGGCCCCCAAATGTAGAGAGAGACATCTGTTATCAATAGACCCCCACCCCCACCCCAGTTGCAGGCGGCGTTAAAAACAGGGTTTTTTGTTAAAAATTAACATTCACCCAGCTTTATCTGGTCAAATTTAAGTAGTTAAGTGATAAGTACTTAAGGTATAAGATTAAAATGCAATTCATAAAGCGATATCGTCCTTAGCTGCCTGAAAGTTCAAGAAACGTTGAAAAAATAAAATTTAAGGTTTTGAATTCCCAAATCTGGACATTTGGATAGATAGAAAGTGGATCCTCCTTTTAAATCCATTTGGAGGGATCTCTAAAAGCCTTTAATTGGATAAATGGCCCAGCTATTAATACGAGAAACACTTGCGAACTAATGTATTTGAAAATGCAATTCAATATATAACTCCATGAATTATTATGATTATTTTTTACCTCTTCCCAAATTGATCACAAGGCTCCATCTTAGGTGTGCAGGGAGTCCTCGACTTAATGACCATAACTGAGCCCCAAATTTCCATCGTTTAACTGAGACCATTAAGTGATTTTCCTACCCCTGTTTTACAACCTTTCTTGCCACCGTTGTTAAGTGAATCACTGCAGTTATTACATTAGTAACGCAGCTGTGGAGTGAATCTGGCTCATCCCGCCCAAGGCTGGACGGTCAAATCATGTGACCCAGGACACCG
>JAPKID020005750.1:0-10971 GCA_026931265.2 Tropidonophis doriae | reverse complement strand
CTGTAATTCCGTAGCATGTTAGTGTCATCTTAATGACTAGAGCTGCCAAAATACTGTTCAGCTTTTCAAATATTTGAGGCAAATTTTCATTTGACATAGTATTTAATTACCGTTTCTCCTTAGAACAGTAGAGGACAACCTTTCTCATCCTTAGGGACTTCGTTAAGTAGGCAAGGCTGAAAATGTGACCCAGTTTTCGGGTTGTAGAATGAAGTGGCATCCACTTCTCCCCTTAAAGTCCCAAGACTTTAAGGAAAAAATAATATTGTCCTGATGTTTCGATTGGTGCAGGAGAGGATATTAACGGAAACATTCAATTTTAAAACATGAGCTTAAAATTCAGCCTCACTCACTTTGGGAGGTTCTGGAGACTACACTTTAAATGCTAGATCAGTTATTTTCTCCACACATCCTATAAACCAGGGCTCCCCAACCCTCCTGGTCCATGGACTGGTAACAGCCTACAGCATGCTAGAAACTGGCCCATGCAAACAAGTGATACCCCATCTGCGGCATGTAGGCAGCATGCGAAACTTAACCCCCTCTGGTCTGCAGAAACACCTCCCTCCACAGAATCGGTCTCTTGACCCCAAGAGGTTGGGGGCTGCTGCTGTGGACAATCTGATGAGCATTAATTTTTTAAAAATGGCCTCCCATTGCTTATCAGTTTCAATAGACTCACAAGTCAATTTCAGCTGCACTTTAATTCTTTCATCTCCATGTCTCTTTTGGTCATGGATGAGACGATATAAATATTTTGGTATTTCATGGGGAAAAAAAACTAGAAGGCACTAATCTACATTAAAAAGCAGATAAATAAAATAAACCCTCACTTATTTATAAATTCTTTTTTAATAAATTGAAGCCGCCCAGGCCTCGCAACCATCATTAGGGTGAAGAATTCAAAATTGCTGCTCACAGTTTTTAAACTTTCATAGCAAGCCCTGAGTCTAACGTGAGGATCTTCTGAAATAACTAATTTTAAATTTTAAACTTGTAATTGGCCAGAATTTTTAAAAATGGCTACTAACTATATTTTTATATATGCAGTTTATTTTTTTAAAAAATAGATCTAGGGTTACCTGGATGTAGAATTTTGTATAATGATTAGAGATGGGATTGGAAATTATGATTTGGAACAAAATTATTTATAAATGTACCGTATTTTTCAGAGTATAAGGCGCACCAAGATTTTGAAGAGGTAAATTAAAAAAAAAAGTTTTTGCACTCTGCAGACTTCCCAACCTCTGTGCATGTCCAATTTGGTGAAGGGGGCAGGGTTTCAGGAGGCCAAAAATTCTGTATTCAGTGTATAAGAGGCACCCAGATTTTCACCCTCTTTTTGGGGGGGGAAAAGGTGTGCCTTATACTCCAAAAAATACTGTATTTCAGCTTAAAAGTTATTTGTTTTTTTTTAATGAGAACAACTCATGCATATATTGCTGCTTCTTGTACATGTTGAGAAAGAGCTCAGAACACCAGAAAGTTTTATAATGAACTTTTGCTGTGACCTTCCATTCCATTTTCAAAGCATTCCAAGCCCACCCTTTTTTTCAGTTTCTTCCATCATGAGCCCAATGCTTAACTCTTTTCTTGAGGATGAGGCAGATGCTTTCCAATTGAAAAGTAAAGAAAGAAATCAATGAATAAAATCTGCATTTTAGCCGCCTCTGGAAAAAAGGACAGGTCAGACTTGCCAACATCTGAAATGTTGTTCTTTGAAATGCATCCCAGCCGGATTGTGTGTCCAGGCTATGTCCAGATGCAAAGATGCTGTAATATTATCATGGAGGTAGGACTTCATGGAACCAGATAGCAAAAGTGGCTTGGGAATAATTTTGTTTTCATTTTCTTTAGAGTAGGGCAGTGATGGCTAACCTTTTTTGGCTCGCATGCCAAAAGCAGGGGGAGCGCCGGGGGGTCGAGCATGAGCGTGCCACACTCATAATGCTATGTGCGTGACCCCCTGCTTTTGGCACACTTTTTTCGCCCTCCCCGGGCTCCAGAGGCTTTCTAGGAGCCTGGGGAGGGTGAAAACAGCCTCCACTCCCCACCTCCAGAGGCTTCAGGAGCTTCTCTGAAGCCTCCAGAGGACGAAAAATGGCCTCAAAAGAAGGCCTAAATCAGCTGGCCAGGGCAAACATGTGAGCTGACAGGGCAATACCTCACGTGCCCTAAGAAATGGTTCTGCGTGCCACCTGTGGCATCCGTGCCGTAGGTTCACCATCACGAGAGTAGGGTTTTCCAAATGATGGCTTGTTAGAAAGATATGCAGATGGTATCTTGGTGCACTGTTTAAGATTGTGCGTTTTCAACATTGTTGGTTAATTCCAAGCCACTGGAAGAAGTTATAAGAGTTTTCGTTGAAACATCTATGGTCACTATGATACCAATGCCTAGTAGAGGTTTCAAAGGAAGAGTTTAAAATAGAATCTTCTCAGGTTTTATCTTGAGTGTCATGGTAAATAACACTATAAAGACAAGCTCCATAGATCCACCTCCCCCCCCACAAAAAAAATGTTTTAGTAACCTCTGGTTTTGGTTTTGATACTTTAGAAATACTTTGGTATTTCTCTATACTTATGTATAGAGAGTCTTCTCTTCCTTGGCTACATTTTGCATCTGGCAATATTTTACCTGTTGTTGCCTGTACAAAGGATCACTGAGTTTTTGTTGCCTATTGCAATTTTTTTTTAAATCATCCTAAATTGCCTCTCCATCTAAGAGCTGATGACCAATTTGTAGTTTCAGACTAGTTATCGCTCAGTCTACAGACATATAGTAACATACAAGGGATCGCTTTTGTCATTTCTAATTTCTCTTCTTTGTATCCTGATCTTTCCAAGCTCTCTCTGGTAGGATTGGCCTACCATATTTGACCATAATTATCTTCTCTGGTGCCTTTTAGCTGTTTTATTAAAATGTGGTCTTTAGGGCTATCTAGGAGAAACAGATAGTTCCTAAACAAATCCTGATCAAGAACATTTTACGAAATACTTTTTGGTTTCCCATCCCCTCATAAAAGAAACAGCTGCCATAAATTTCAGTGAGGAAAATGGCACACTGAAAATTACTTCTAATTCAGTGCCACAAACATTTATCTCTCCGTACACCTTCCAAGAAATATTTCTTTCTCTACTTCTTTAAAAAGTAGACATGCTTTTCACACAGGGTTGTTGTGAGACTCCATATGTTCTGATGCATTTACTTAGGAATTGAAAGGAAAAGTGCAATATAGAGAATGGCAAAGACTTTTGAACTTAAAGAGTTTTACAATCCATTGAGAATTTAGAGTTGTGGGTTTTAAATAGAAAAAGCTGGATCCATTCCTGCTGAATTCTATGAATCATTCATGATGAGAAATTATGCTTTCAGATAGCCAAGTTGACTTTAACTACAACTCTAGTTTTATTACTACTAGCATACAAAACCTGTTTTCATTTATAGACAATGTTGTGCCAAACACTACAGTGTGAAGAATTTGGGTATCCTAATTGTATGGGTTTAAGAACCTGAGTAGTCTAAATGTGCTATAACAAATAAATATAATTAAAACATGTTCATTAAATTTTTATATTAGATGTCCTCCTATTCTTGGTATCATATCTATTCTTTACTGGGGACAGATGAATGTCAAATTAGATAAATAAATGGGTGCACAATAATAAGTGTTACAGATGTCCTCCATAATTTTTTAAAAGTGGGACGATGTCATTAGAGAAAAAAGGACCGGTCTAGGCAAAAGGGAATGAAGTGTTTTTCAAGTCCATGATAGGATGACATTCAGAAGCAACTCAAGCATGTGCCTTCCTAATTTGCTGAGGAGGAGGTACAGAACCATGGGTGGTATACACTTAACTTCCCTACCGGTTCGGAAATATGAGTGCTCGCTTGCGCTTGTTTCGCTCCCATGCACCACCTCCATGCATGCAGAGATCTGCACATGTGCTTTTGGCGGAAAAAGGTCCTAAATGGGATGCCATCAAGCCGGGCATGGATGGGCGGAGCCACCTGTGATTTCAGCTACTAGTTCAAGCGATCCAGCCCGAACTGGTAGAATACCAACTCTGTATAGAACTTGCAAGTTTCTGTTTTTATAGCCAGTTTCAATAAAAGTAGTTTTAATCTGCCTGTGGAGCTGACTTCCTGTTCTGGATAACATACTTCTCACCCATATTTTCTAACATGTAAACTGCTATGGGGACTGTTGAGCTGAATTTTCATTAGCATATCTTGATTGAAAATAGGCAGGGCTAATGAGATGATTTCAATAATGCTTTTTTTTTTCCTTTTTGAAATGATGGGAAATTATGTGGAGTGCATAATAGAATGGCATTTTTTCCCCTTAAAACAATAAAACATTTGTGACTGAGCATTCCCATTCTTCAGTTAACATAATGCCAAGATACGTCCTGAAATATTCTAGTGAAGCAGCTAAAAGGATTTATCTTTTTACAGTTGCTTTTATCGTATCAGGAAAAAGCAATGAAAGCATATGGTGCTGTGCCAAGCATTGTAGGGGGATTGCTATTGCTATTTCCAAATAGCAATTTGGTTTATTCCAGAGGAATCTCATTTAATTTAATGTAAGCTTAATGCCATAAGTAATGTAGTTTCTCTGTTCTAAACATTACCGGAGGGTATTCCAGATAAGGCTTTCATGGCACAATAGTCTTGCCTTAGCATGGGATTTTATGAAGTGTCAATCTCTCTTTTTCCATTTAAAATCCTCTGATCTTACATATATTGCTACCATAATTTTTCTTCCAAAGAACTCTTCAGAGGCTGGAAGGAGATGAAATAATTATAAATCATTATAATGCAGGCAAAGGATAATGTTGCAGGATCCAATCTGGGTCAGTCTCTGGGATCAGAGCTTTAGTCTTCTGAGCTTTTGGACTTGTGCTGGAATCCTCAGGGAACTTCTCATCGCAATGTGGCACACATTCTGATGAGATAGAAGTTCTCTGAGGATGGGCTCCAGCACGAGTCTGAAAGCTCGGAAGACTAAACCTCTGACTAAACCCAAGATTCTATTCTTCAATTATACAGATGCCTCAACAGACCTGAATC
Organism: Tropidonophis doriae; assembly: GCA_026931265.2. Lineage (NCBI taxonomy): Eukaryota > Metazoa > Chordata > Lepidosauria > Squamata > Natricidae > Tropidonophis > Tropidonophis doriae. The sequence continues at coordinate 5,898 of JAPKID020005750.1, read as the reverse complement.
TGGAATTGACTCTATGCCTGTTGAGAAATTACAATTTTGGGGGAGTATTTTATCCATTAGCATCCATGGAAAATAGTTCTGAATAATAAAAACGAAAGAACTGCATTAAAGCTGCCTTTATATCTCTGTTGCGTGCAGCTATATACCTTAATATGATTTAAAATTGCATAGATGCATGACCATAAAGCATACGATGGCAAACAGCATTCCCATCCTTAAAGGTAATCCTGGATCCTTGGTACAAAAGTGAAAAGGATGAAGTAATAAGCAATTCTTCTCTAGGCTACTACAAAAAAGGAATGTCAGAACAGGATGGTAAATCAAATTATGCCTGGATCAAAGTAAACTATGAAGGTAGCACTGCAAGCCATAACACGTCGTGGGAAGGTAAAACGTGCAACCAGGATCTTGGGATCCGGTGAGAAACTGTATAACCACATAGATTATAGAGATACAAAATAAAAGCACGGTGCACTAACAATAAGGACTTTATTTTTCTAAAATGGTATTAAAGATCTTTGGGAAATGTTTCTTAATCATTAACTTTGCTAAATAAAGTTTTAACAGTGGTCTTCAAGAAAACGTTCTGCTCTTGCTGTACCATACCAATGAATTATTTAGGCCTTATTTCATGATTCTGAAATTTTGCGGATTAAAAATCTCTGGGAGTTTGTGGAAAGAAGTCCATTACTGCCAATAAGGCAGATAATTATATTTTGATTAAAATGACATACAAACATAACGTATATACCTATTATTTGCACATTACATCAAACTCTAAGACTGGTGTAAGCTTTTACAGCCAGTATCTCTTGAGCAGTGTTGGGTTTCAAGGTTTAGTAACTCTGGTCGTCTTGACAATAAATTTCCTGACGTTTCGCTTGGGCTTGTGGCTGGTATCTTCACAGAAAAGGTGGTCTGTGTACCCTCTGAAAGCCCCAGCCAGGGTTGCCATCGAAATGTCAGGAACTCTCTTCTCTCGCCCATGGTCACTAAACCAAGAGAAAAGCTTAGCTAAACTCAAGAACTGATAACAACAGAACAATACTGAACATCTGCTGAAATCTTACCTTTCAGCTGGAGAACTGTAAAATAAAATAAATACAGCAAGACTGATTCTAAAAAAGAGTAGCATATATAGCCTTGAACATGTCTCTTGAGCATCTATCCAGTTTATACATCAGGTACATAAAGATACTGTACACAGTCCTCTGAATCCTTGGACAGCTCTAAACTCTGTAGTGATTCCCTGCAGTGAAACATGCTCCAAAGTTACCTTGTGTAAAACAGAAATGCATCCATGAAATAACTAGGGATAAAGTGGAATTTTCTAGAAAGATTTATGATTTAAAGAGTTACATTGCCTAATAAATTCATGCTCCTTCTAAATATCCTTTTCTGTCCCCCCCTCCCCCAACCCTGTTCTAAACTTGCTAATAGGGAACATAAAGCATAATTCCTTAATGTTCAAGAAGGCTGGTGACACTTGGTCTGGAATTTTATTCCTTAATAGGACCAAAAGCTATTCGAGCAGTGTTCCTCAACCTTGGCAACTTGAAGATGTCCGGACTTCAACTCCCAGAATTCCCCAGCCAGCAAATGCTGGGAGTTGAAGTCTGGGAGTTGAAGTCTGGACGTCTTCAAGTTGCCAAGGTTGAGAAACACTGTATTAGAGGATAAAATGTGAGGCCAAATTTTACTTAAATAAGGCAAGATTGTCCTGAAAATTAAAATGTTTTTTGTCGATACTGTTTTAAGCAACTAATTTAACTACGGTTCACCTTCAAAAAGTTTACATTATTATAAGTATATTCATACAAAAATGACCTCTACTGAAGCATGAGTTGCTACTATTGAACACAAACTGCTTGTACATTAGGGGTGCCTTGTGAGGTCCATTAAAAGCGTTTAGCCACTGAGTTATAACTAATAAGGAATAATTCTGACTCCAGAGACCTAAGGTGGAGTTTGTGATGCAAAACCATTCTCAGTAATGAAAAGGAAGGCCTCGGTTCTATTGGCTCCTTTCCAATCCTTTTATTTGTTTTCTGTGCTTTTCTGCAGGAAACGGATAATTTCTGTCCTTTCTTAATCTAGTTTCTTTGTTCCCATTCACTTTGGGCAATACAGCCTTAAGTAAACGAAGTATATTTAATTTCCCATACAGCATTATGATAAATCAGTGGGAAAGTACAATAATTTACAGACCACTGGTCTAAACGGGTAATGATCGGCTTTTGCTATTTCTTACATATTCTGTTTTATGATATAGATAATTTTTATTAGAGGTGATTGGGTATGACCATTTTCAACTAAAGCCTGAACCATTGTTAACAAGGACATCATTTCTTTCTGTAACCACAAATTTAATAGATTGGAACCAATGTTATAATTTTGAACTGCTTCATTGGGCATTCATAGGAAAAGAGGCCAGAAAGCTATATTAATCCACCCAATTTAAGAGTAGGGATGGAGGACATTTTAATTGCTCTTGCAGCCGTACCCAAAAGTTGGAGATATGATTCTGCGGCATCCCTTGTTATATAGGAGTAACATTCAGATCATCAGACAAGGAGAGTCCAGAATCTCTCTCCCTTGAAGTTTTCTCTGTCTTGAAAACAAGCTTGCTATCCCTGTGCAGACTTCCACTCCTCATGACTGTGGCTGGCTCTACAGCCAAAGATGAAGGGTGACCTATTTCATAGCAGAGGTCATCATAAGCATAATTCACATTGCCGCAAGGGAAATTCTGCAACTTCACCAGTTCAATCCCACCAATATCAATGTGAGGAGAATGGTTCTGACTTGGAGATGAAGGTGATGCCCTAGAACTAGGGGAGGGGCTATAATTCCCATCAAATCCCGAATCTTCACGCTCTTGCATTGTGTTGAGTTTAGAACTGGGACTGGCTTGGCAATTATTCTCCACGACCCAGGATCCATATGTTGGGTTCCAAAGGTTTTTGGTTTTGTTCTTCAACTTATGTGCTGGCTGACTTGTGGAATCCAGTTTCTGATTTAAGACTGGTTGAGCCCAAGCCCCACTGCTGGAATAGTTGAAACGTGGCAAGCTTGGTCCTCTTGCTCTCCAGTTACTAAGGTTCTCCACTAATAGCTCTTGGGGACATTGTCCATATTTGTTCCCTGAATCATGTTCTTCAATTGCTTGGTGGCTTATTGGAGGGCACTGATTCCCAAGCAAAGGAACCATTCCTGTGTTGCTATTTGGATGTAGCACAGTGCTTCCTTCATCCTCTGGTGTGGGGCTGCATTCAATGGGCAATTCGGTATGGATCACATCAGGATCCTAAAAGACAAACCAAGATGTTGGATTTCTCGTGCTACTCTTTGTTAAAACACGTAGCAGACACTTTCTCTTAGAGTTGCACAAGACCAAACTAAACAAAATCCATAGATGTGTGGTCTTACTTAACTTGGAAAAGGGGCTTTGGAAATCCCAAGACATCTTTTTCCAAAGGCAACTGGGCTTTCTTGTTTTTTCTTCAGTTCTCATTGAATGGTGATCTGAATATGGTGAACTGAAGAAGCATCTTGGATGAGAAGCGAAATGTCTTCAAGGAAAAAATAAAGTCCAGTTGCCTTTTGAAAAAGCATCCTTGGGACAACCATAATCTGGATTACTGAGAATTTCCACACATACGCTCTGGAAGAGAGATGGTGATTAATTGAGGCAGTAGACCAGCGGTAGACCAGTTCTCAACCTGTAGGTCGGGACCCCTTTGGGGGTCGAATGACCCTTTCACAAAATCATTGGGAAACACACATTTTTGAAAAAATACTGAAAACATAAAATAATTTTATGGTTGGGGGTCACCACAACATGAAGAACTGCATTAAAGGGTCGCGGCATTAGGAAGGTTGAGACCCACTGCAGTAGACATTATATATATGTGTGTGAATGGCTCTTCCTTTTCCCAGAAGTGAAGTATACATAATTAATTTCTGATTGTAATCAATTGTGCCTCTGAATATAAAAAAAATATAAAGTTCTTCAGAAAACCTCTCCAGGATGTAAGGAATTGTGGGCAGGGGTGGGATTCTACCTGTTCGGACCAGTTCCAATGAACCGGTAGCTCCGACTATCAGCTGGTTCTCTCTGACTTTGAAGTAAGCCTGCCTGCCCGCCCCTGCGCTATACTCACCTATATTTCCTTTTCCGAAGCCCAGCTGATAGGCGCGGCAGAGTGGATTGCTGCACCTCAGCTGTTCCTCACCAGCAGTAACATGGAAGGTGAGTTTTCTTTTCTTTTTTGATAATTTTTTAATTTATTTTGCATAGACGCGAATGATACAAACATAGCAAAGAAAAACATAAAAAGCCATCTTCCATTACAAATTGCAAATTTTGAAGAATGTGTCAGTTAATCACAAGTTTCTGTGGGTTTCTTCAATAAATCATCACTTATTTTCCATATCAATTATTACAATTATCATATCTCAACCTTAATATTACTAATTATTTTAACATCCTTTTATATGTAAAGTAAAACTATCTAATGGCATTTTATTAATAAGACAAACAAACAAAGAAAAAAAGAATAAATTTTAAAAGGAAAAGTCATCACTCTACATTGCGTCCCTTAAAAGACATACTGACTGGGTGTCATAATTTCTGTGCGTCTCTAAAATAGTTATTATTCATAAATGATCTCATTTTGCAAGTTAACTCAGAAAATTCATCATATACCTTAATATCAACATCCCCAAATTCTTGTAAAATTTAATCTATTTCTTCCTCAAAGATGTCTTTAAATCCTGACCACATAGTGGTGTCCATTGTTTATTCCCAACATACCTATATACATTTTTCAATAATAATCTAAAACAATCTTAAATTTTATGAATAGTTATTAACTAGTTAATAAAGGAAGGCGAGTTTTCTATAAACTGCACACACATGCTCAGCGAACCGGTTGTTAAACCGGTAAGATCCCACCCTGTTGTAGGGTTGTGGATGGGTAGGGTGGAAGTGATAAGTGTTCAGAAGGCAATCACAAACTAGATTGGCCAATAATCAGGGTCATATGATACAATAATACAATAGCAGAGTTGGTAGGGACCTTGGAGGTCTTCTAGTCCAGCCCCCTGCCTAGGCATGAAACCCTATACCATTTCAGACAAATCGGTATGATCATGGGTGAGTGATGGTCCTGAAAAATGAAGCAGTGCATAAAGAGTGAAGCAGGAATGAATCAGCTATCTTGCATAAGAAGACCACTTACTTGTGTGCAGTACTTGATCCTTTCCAGGATTGTAGAGAAATTTGGACGGTATTCGGGACTGTGCTGCCAGCATTGTGTCATGATCCGATAGCTTGGAGAAGAAATTGGAACAAAGAATAATTTCCCTCAAACAAGCAAAGAAAGGAAGGTTTCCCCTTTATTAGAGAAGATAGGGTTTCAGCATTAGCAGGGACTTTAAATAAGGGCCCAGTTAAGCAATGTTGGTCATACCTTCAGGAGATCTCCGAGATGATTCACATGCCCTCATACCAAATGTTCAGATGGTAAAAAGGGAGATATGCTCATAATTTTACAACAAAAAGTAGTGCCAGGGGTTTTTCAACCAGTTACAATAGGAAACCAGGCACGGTCTTCCTTTTTTTATTCTCTTCTTGTTCATTTAGAAGATCCTAATGATTTTAAGGAAAATATAACACCGGTCTCTCTCTCCGCCCCCCCTTCCCTCCTCTGGTCTGCCTATTCTCCAATGTGGGTAGGTAGTAAGGACTTTTATCTAAATTGGTAGATTTTTGATAATCCTAAACTTTAAAGAGTAGTATTAAATATATGAAATATAATCTTGATTGTTTTCTGAATGTTCCCCTTTTTATTTTATTGAATAAAGCAGGGGTCTCCAACCTTTGGAACTTTGAGT
>JAPKID020005749.1:0-10972 GCA_026931265.2 Tropidonophis doriae | reverse complement strand
ATAATAATAATAATAATAATAATAATAATAATAATAATAATAATAATAATAACAACAACAACAACAACAACAACAACTACTACTACTACTACTACTATTATTATTATTATTATTGCACGCCTCCTTAGTTGCTACTTTAGTATCCAGATGATCAGTCAATTCAATCAAATCTATTGTATTGTTCTTACTCAGTAAAATCCCAAATTGTTATATTATTTGAATTTATAGCATTATTTTTGTTATAAAAATACTGACATCCATTTATAAGGTTAAAAAAATACCCACAATACAGCATGGCACATATACCATAATCTGGTATATGTGCTAATAACATTCATAAACTCCATCAAAACCACTTTTCTGAAAAGAAAAGGTAATATAAATTAGTGCTTCCATTATTCCTTTCAGGAAAAAGAAATGCAGTTTCAAAGAATCCACACAGTTAAAATGTATACTGTGAGTGAATTAGATTGCTTAAATGTAAATACAACTGTACAATGTAGTGTAGTGATAAATAAAAATTGAGAAATTCTCCCACTGGGAGAATTTTACTCTCCTCTGAATAGAACAATGTAGACCTTCTACAAGGCAAGACAGTCAAATTAATACAAATAGTTTTCGTCCTGGCATGGTCATTCATATTGACAAAGGGATACAGGTAGTCCTCAGTTTACGATTGGCCATTTAGCAACCATCTGAAGTCATGACAGATTTTTTTTAAACAACATAGCTACAATCTATCCTCAGAGTTATGACTGTACATTTGACCATGATTTGCAATGTCTTTTGCCAGTTTCTGGCAAAAAAAAATACTATTCAGAATAATGTGTTTGTTTAATGGCCATGTGATACACATTACAGTCATGGTGACTCATATTGCAACTATCATAATGACAGTTGGTAACATGGTTCCTTAACATATGACTAGAATGATTATGATAAAAAGTCTAGGCTCCATTATATCATAAGTTGAGGACTGTTCAACACTCAATACTAAGTAAAAACATTTGTGTCATTAAATGGGATGAGGTAAAGAACATCTGAAAACAGTTTATATGATTAAATGACTGCTATTCCTAGTGTTAAGCTGTAATACTGCTACTGAATGGTAAAGAGAAAGAAAAAATTATTGTGGTGCTATCAAGGAAAACTATTTTTCCCTACCAACAATATTTAATAATGGCCTTTTGGGCATGTCCTCTAAAGATCTGTTTTCTTAGGCAGGAATCATCCCTTCCATGGGAAAAGAGGAGGGGAGGGGTGGAGGCAAGGGGAGGGAAGGGGAGGAGAGGAGAGGAACAAGTTGTAATGGGAGACTTTAATTATATCAACATCTGTTGTGAGGCAAATTTGACAAAGCATATTGATTTCTAAAAATATTCACTTGTTTATTGGCAATACTTTTCTTCCACCATCAGGGAAGGCAAACAACTGTTGGTTAAGTGTGATTTGAAACAACTCAATAGGGAAGATTTAGTTGAGAAAGTGGAAACAGCAGGGACACTGAGAAAAGTGGCCATCTAATACTATAATGCATCCTTTTAAGGGAAACAAACATGAAGTGTAATCAACCACCATAAGCTGATACTAATAAATGCAGAACAAAGAAAAATAAGATGTCGTGGTAGTAGAAGCCAATGGAAAAAGGAGCTAAAGATGTGTGGTTATTAAAAATGAAGTTACCAAAAGCACTGTTGCAAACAAGACTAACATGGGGAAACATGCAGATCAGAATATATTAACAGACACTTGCTAAAAAATTTATTGAACATTTGAAAACAGAAGAGGACATGGGATGGAAAGAGATATAGGTCATCAAGGGAAAAAAGTTTGCCTAAAGTTGGGCATGTTGGGTTAAAAAAATTTAATTCATAATACTCTGATAAAGCAGAGGTGCCCAACCTATGGGCTGTGAGGAATTTTCAACTGTATTGTGGAAACAGCTGGTAAGCACATGCGCACACATGCACATCTTCACTTGTATAAGCAGCAGACAAGTACATGCACACATGCTCCAGACACATAGGCCTTCTGCTCATGCAAATTGAGCTGTGCATGCATACACACTTGCTGTCCACTTGTGAACCCCACCCTCCCCGGCTGGTCTGAAAAGGTGGAACTCTGTGTAACAAAAATGGCTTTTTGTGTGTGTGCCGTCAAGTAAGTGCTGGTTCTGGCAACTTCCTAGACACATCTTTGGAGATAGCTTGGCAAGATTTCAGTAGTGGTTTGCCAGTGCCTCATTCCTAGGGCTGAGCTCTAGCCCAAGGACAACCAGCTGTCTGAGGACCTAATTTGATTGCCAGGTTCTAGACTACCTGCCAGTTTCTAGCAGGGAACTAGTTTCTCCTGGCTATTAGTTTTGTTCAAATTAAAAGAAAGATAGAATGATCATTATGGTAGCTACTCAAGAGAAATACCACAGGGTAAACATGTAACAAAGAAAAAGCAGTCTAGACATTGAGTCATGGCAGCTGGACTTCTTTTCCTATTGATATGTTTTGCTGCTTATCCAAAAAAGAAAAGAAATTCAGTTGCCATGACTCAACTTCCAGACAACTCTACCTGGATGTCTGAGAATCTTTACCAACATAAAGAAAAAGCAGGTTTATAGTATTCCCAATAAAAAAGGATATGTTGACCAGACAATTGTGACAAACAAAACAAAAGAACAGGCTTCAGACCACGACAAATATAGTCAAGAAATACTTTGAATGAGCTACTTCAGCTTCAACCACAATGATACACAGGCAAACAATAGATACAAACTAAAGCTAAACCACTCTAAATTCAATTGCATAAAATGTGACTTCAGCAACAGAATGGTCAATGCCTGGAACACACTACCTGAGTCTGTTGTTACATCTTCAAACCCCTGTAACTTTAACTTTAAACTGTCTAGTTTGTACCTCACCTCTTTCCTAAGAAGTCTGTAGCGGGTGTGCATAAGCACATCACTGTGCCTACTGTCCCTGTCCTATTGTCCCCATTTATCTGTCCCCATTTCCTATGTTTATTTATTTATTTATTTATTATTTATTTTATTAAATTTCTAGACCGCCCCCTCTCCCCGAAGGGACTCGGCATGTTTATACTTATACCTGTTATCTCGTACATGTTTGTCAAACTAAATAAATAAAATGGTGGTAGAGAAGGTGGGATAACTTAATGAAAGTTCTATGGATTATTGTTGAGAATTAGGAAAACAAGTGAAGTATTAGTGAAGCTAATGTCTACCTATTTAAAAAGTGGTGAAAGCAGTTTTCACATAACCAATTGCTGAGAATGCTCTAGCTCCCTAAAAGCAGATTTGAAACAAAAATCAGCACAGATTTGTTAACAGTAAGTCTTATAAAACTGACATAATCTTGTTTTTCAGATTATGTAAAACAGTCATTACGTTTAGTTACAAATATTGTTCATTGCATTCTGAATCTAACACATGGGAATCCATTAAATTAAGGTATCATTGTATTCTAAATATGACTGGCAGTGAATCTGTGAAGTCTTGTGATCTTAATATTGGACAGCAAGATAATGCAATAAAAGAAGAAACAGCAATTAAGGACGCCAAACAGCAAAGTGAGAGGCTGCTTAATTTTCATGACCTAACAATTCCTACTGCCTCTGGAGAAGTTAACTAGTTTCTAATTATGATATTGGAAATATTGTAAAAAAGATCAAGGAGAGGCAGAAAGTGAAAGGTAGATAGATTCTGTGTTTAGGTGTGGTCCAGAGGTGGTATTCAGCAGGTTCAGACCAGTTCTGGAAAACCAGTAGCAGAAATTTTGAGTATTTTGGAGTAAATAGCATCTCTCACTGGCCCTGCCCCCACCTATCCTCTGCCTCCCAAATCCCAGCTGATCAAGAGGAAATGGGGATTTTGAAGTAACCTTCCCCTGGAGAGGGGAGGGAATGGAGATTTTACAGTATCCTTCCCGTGCCATGCCCACCAAGCCATCCCACACCCACCAAACCAGCCCCGCAGAACCAGTAGTAAAAAAATTTGAATCCCACAACTGGTGTGCTCCTAAACACAGAATCACTACCACAATAAAGAAAACATGGAAATCTCAATGAAGCTTGCAGGGTATAAATTTGTATGACAAAGACATAAATATTACAGACCACTCTTAATGAAAAATAAAGCAGGAAACTGCAAATTTTGAAGAAAACAAAACAGCAAGCAACCTCAAGAGTTAATTTCAAAGGAACTATTGTCAATTATTTAAAAACCAAAAATGATTCCAGCAAGCAGAGGCATTTACAGTACAACTCATAAAATTCAAGATAAACAACATCCTGCTGTACTCTATAACAGATTGTAGTAAATACTGGGAAATAGCCTCTTTGTTGTAAATCATAACAGCCAACTGCACAACCAAAGTATTTTGAGCAAGAAATGGATTCAAGATTATCAACAAAGTACTTAGACTTAGAATAGCATCTCAAATGAGTCTCCAGATAAACCTCCAATATCCCTACAATATTAATCAAACTGTTCAAGAAGTAAAGGAAAATTGTTCTGGTGAACAGAGCAGCCAGTAATAAATTAGGATGAGTGAACACTGAGAGTGTAAAATGAAATCAGTGTTCATATAGGAATAAGTATGTGCAAAAACTATTAAAAAGTTAGAGAAGTATAGGAATATGAAATTAATACAGAATACTTCATATGCGAAGGATGAGACTGCAAAATGGTTTCATCACATACAATAATTTCCTTTGCATAAATTCTGAAGTAATAAGGAAAATATTATTCAGGTGACCCTGAGGACACATAAACCTCCAAGTGCTTCAACCACCTTTTAAAAAAGGATTCAAATTATCAGCTGTCTGCAAGGAATATAAATCTTTCCATCCTACACTATCCTGTCAGTAGTGAAGAAGCTTCTTGGATGAGAAGTGAAACATCTTCAAAAGAAAAAACAAGGAAGTCCAGTTGCCTCCTGAAAAACTACCTTTGGGACAGTTTGTCAGCCAGTTACAAATCCATCTGGTGGTGATGTTGTCTATCCCACATTTTTTAGTTTACCAAGGTTGTGGGCTACTTTGCTGAATGCCTTGCTGAAATCTAAAGTATACAATATCCACAGCATTTTCCTAGTCTACTAATTTAGTCACTTTGTCTAAAACAATGAAATAAGATAAATTTAGCATGATCTGTTTTAACAAATAATCTGTTTTGTTTTTTTAACAAACCCATGCTGGCTACCAGTTATAACTTTTTTTTTACATATTTATTTATTATTATTATTTATTCAACACTTACTTTAGTTAATTAAATAAATTAATTAATTAATAAACACATTAATTAATAACAATGAATTAGATCAATTAACAAACTAAATTAATTGAATTAATAAACTAAATTAATTAAAATAATTGGTTTAATTTTATAATTATTTTTTCTTTAAGACTAATTTTCTGAGGTAGAAAGTGGATAATATATGTCCATACCTTGATTACATTTCATCTGGAGAATGCAACTGTACAGTGCAACTGTACATGGAAGTAGCATTGAATAATGCCCCAAGGATGCACATGTTGCAAAATGCAACCATTAGGCTGTTAACTGGTATAGTGACCCATGACAGGATGGATGGATTTGGGTCATTCCTTCTATGTAGATTATATTGTCCTATCTAGAGACAATGCTTTTCTGGAGCGCTGGGAATCAATGCAAAGTGGAGTGCATGGAGCAGTTACCATTTTAGAAATAAATATGATTTCTAGGCATATACTTGCCAGTGAAGAACAAAAGTGGAGAAGAAAGATACAGCAATAAAGATCTTGAAGGAACTGTTTTAATTCTGCAGGGTTGAACTGTCTCTTCTCTTTCAATGCTTTGCATCATTCATCTGCCCTATATTTCTTTTATTAAATAAATCTTCGATTTTGACTTTCCATTTATTAGTCATTTAGTCATTCATTGATTGTATGAACTTTTGAGGCTGCTTGGCTCATGAGTACTGTGGATGGCTCACATTTCAGATGTCAAGAACAATAAAACAGAATATCCATCCAGAATATCCAATGATCATATTCATCCAGAAAAAACAGAGTTAATAGTTGTGTCTGCCCCTCCTCCTCTCCCCCACCCCCATTGACAGGGACTCAACAGTCAATCACACCTCTGATCTAGGAGCAAAGCCAAGTTTTCAAAAACTTATAAAACATTATCTGGAGAGGATACACTGTGGCAGAGAAGGCACATTTCTAGATCCTTACAGATGGCATTGCTATGGAGGCTCTCAATCATCTAGTTCTAGATCATGGTTGTCCAAAGGTGCTTTTCAAAAAGGCAAGTGGACTTTGTTTCTTTTCTATGAAAACATTTTGCTTCTCATAAGCTTCTTAAATTCTAAGAACAAAAGCAAGAAAGTCCAGCTGCCTTTTGAAAAAGCACCGTTGAGATAAATGCCATTGCTTAATTGAGGAGACCTTGAATATGCCCATTCTGCCAAATTTTGCTGGGTAGGCAAAAACTATTGGCAGTAGACTATCCCTCAAGTTTCCAGGTTTTATATCATGCTGTTCTTTGTAGGTGATAGCCACCACTTTGAATTGCATCTGGAACCCAAATTACAACCCAAATTATAACCATTGCAGCTTTCAGAGCAGTAAGATACCATGGTATGAGCAAACCACAAACCATGCTACTGCATTCTGGACCAGTTGTTGCTTCTGAGAGATCTTCAAGGGCTGACCCAAACAAGAGTACATTGAAAAGTATGAGTAATTACTGAAGGGCTCTCCCAACCTAGAAATTGGCACAGCTCTTTCTATGCAAGGCTCTACCCACTACCCACTAGTACGACTTGGTTTTTGAGCAGAATTGTAAATCTAATTGTGGCATCAACCCTGCCCCAGACCAAAGATGAAAAGTTCCTAGATGCAGGAGGTCCAATTAACCACTCAGTCTTATCAATGCATTTAACTTCTTAATTTCCTTATAAAAGTCAATGCATCTATTTAAAAGCCCTGAAATAAAGTGATTGAAGCTATTTTTTAAACAAAGTTATTTTTATAATTCTACATACAAGTAGCTTGCTTTTAGACCTCAATCAACAGAGCTACTGCAGTGAAAATTCTCAAACATACTTCAAAAACTTTGAAGATACATTCTCAATAAAGTGATATGTATTGAGATTATTTCTATTAGATAGAAATTGACATTGACACTTTGAAGAATACACAGATGTCACGATGTATAATAAACCTATCATACACCCACTCTGAATATGATAATGTAATCAAAGATACACTTTTGAAATAGCTCATCAAAAGAAAAATATTTACCAAAATCTAAATTACAGCAAATCAGAGAATAGTTGAAATTTCAAGAAATGGCTATTTACCTCGTGACAGAACAAATCAGCTTGCAATTTATAACAGATCATCCACTTTTACATAATTTACAATATATTTAATGGGATAAAAATAACAAACTGTTTTTAGGGGATTAGAGACCGAAGCTGTAACGGCGTAATGAATTTAGCACAAATTTCTATTTGACTGTATTATACAGGAAGACTGAATACGTTTCAATCATGTAGAATAATTGAGTACAATTAAAATTGTTTTATTTTTTATTTTGCAACAAACATGCTAAGTCATTGAAAGGTAACTATGGCTTAGTTTTCTGTTCTGCTAGAAAAATTTGAGACCTTTTATGCTTTGTATGAATGCTTAGTTTCTCACCACAAAATGTATTTATCATACCTATTCACTTTTATTTGTCCTAGGGCAGCTTCTATACAAGCATGTTGCTTCCAGATAATAAAATAGCACGGGTCAAGTAGCTTAATATATTTACTGTAATGCTACCTTGCAGCTATTATTCCATAAGAATGGGATGATTTTTAGAATATTTGTTTGTTAGAGTTATATTCATTCTTTCCTTTAAGACCTCAAACACAACAGTTCCTCAGACTATTTTATCCCACAAGAACTATCCTTTGAAATAACTGGACTGGCAGAAAATGACTTATCCCAAATCATCCATGAATATCCTTGGCTGAGGACACACTAAAACTGGGATGGCGAACCTATGGCACGCATGCCAGAAGTAGCATGCAGAGCCATTTCTCCGAGCATGCAAGCCATTACCCATTGTCCTTCTGGTGCACTGGCCACTGGTCTTCATGCACGCAGAAGCACCAGAAACCAGAAGAGCAGCCACCCAGTGTGCATGTGCGCATCGGGGAGATGATCTTCTGGTTTGTGGCACGTGCATGAGAACCAGCCACCTGGTGTTCCAATTTCTTGTGCACATGCACATGCAAAGAACAGCTGGCCTGAATGCATGCATGCACCAGAAACCAGAAGATCATTTTTTCAGCGTGCGCATGTGCACCGAGCGACTGCTCTTCCAGTTTCCAGTGCTCCCGTGTGTATGAAGATCAGCTAGTCTACACACAACATGCATGCCAGAAACTGGAAGACAAGTAGCTGGTGCACACAGGGTGGCTGCTCTTCTGGTTTACAGCATGTGCGCCCACACACACTCCCGTTTCGGAACTCGGTGCCAAAAATGTTCACCAACAGTGGACTAGAACCGTCATCTTTCCACTCATAGCACAACACATTAACTGTTTATATTGAATTGGCCAACTATTCCACCTTGATGGTTATACATTGCATTTGGGGAATAGCTTGAATCTTTTTGTCTTCTGGCTTAATTTCTTACATGCCAACAATATATCCCAGATGACATTTGCCTATGTTTATGCTTAAACCTGCAGCTTTAAGGATAGAAATGACCTCCTTTGGTTGCTTGAAATGTTCTTCTCAGGTATTGTTGTGACATCATGCAGTCACACCTGAATCACTAGCGTCCTATCTAACAGACATGCTAGTCTTTGTAGGCGATGCAAAACCCTGAACGTAAAATAGATATGCATATTCCCTAGGAAAGGGGAGCTACTGCTGAGTGGCAGTAAATAAGCAGTAGGACATGGAGAGTAAGGAGAAAATAACAATGTAATGGCTGATAACCCAATTAATATTTAGATAGACACCAGGAGGTTTGCGGCTGGTTCAATGATCAGAGAGAACAAGTCTTTCAGAATTGAAAGTTGGTATGTTCCAGAATATCATTCTACAAAGTGAAATTGTTTCCATGAAATAAACCAAACAAATGTTTGCCCATGTTCTGTCAAAAATGACAGACTTGCTGCCAACCCAAGAGGCAAAACAAATGCTGGCTAGTGTAATAGTTGTATTTGGCTGACAGTTTATATTATATACAAAAGAAGATAGAATTTTCCTGGAACAGGAACGTGTCTTTAACCATTAGAGAGCTATATAGTTTATAAACGTGAGACAGCCATATACCAGTTCAAATGCTGATTATGCTTTATGGCTTTATGAATGTTTTCTTTTTCTTCTTCTACAGCTTGTCAGTAATAAAAGGAAGGAAAGCAGGGAGAGTGGAATGCTGCTTAGGATCAGCATTACAGGATTCCCTTGTTTTGTTTGCTGAAGAAGAAAAACGGAAAGGAATCAAAAGAAGTGTTTCACATGCTATGCAACAACCCACCAAAGTCTGTAACATGGGAACTCTTAGGAAATTCCTTGATCTGAATGTCATTTACAATCTTTTTTTTTCTAAAAAAGAATTGTAGAATAATAGTTTCAATAATTAACCTTAATGTGAAAGAGATTGGGTGAATAATTATAGATTTTTTAAAAAACAATCAGTCAACAAAGACAGATATATGTGGTGGCTCAGTGGCTGAGCTTGTCAATCAGAAGGTCGGCATTTTGGTGGTTCGAATCCCTAGTGCTACATAATGGAGTGTACTCCTGATACTTATCCCAGCTTCTGCCATCCTAGCAGTTTGGAAGCATGTAAAAATACAAATAGAAAAATAGGAACCACCTTTGGTGGGAAGATAAGTGTTCCGTGTGCCTTCGATGTCTAGTCGTGCTAGCCAATGACAACAGAGACGTCTTTGGACAGTATTGGCTCTTTGGCTTTGAAATAAAGATGAGCACTGCCCCCTAGAGTCAGGAACGACTAGCACATATGTACGAGGGGAACTTTTACCATATATATACTGTATGTATGTATGTATGTATGTATGTATGTATGTATGTATACACACACACACAAACATATACAAGTATACGTGTTTTTCTTTCTATCTGAGCTAAGTGAGACAGTTGTTAACAGAGGTTTGTCCTATTTTACAACCTTTCTTACCACAGTTGTTAAGTGAATCAGAACACTTTTAAAGGTAGTAATACAGTTGTTAAGTGAATCAGACTTCCTCATTGACTTTGCTTGTCACACGTTTGGAAAAGGTCATCCCATGACTCCAGGACACTGCAACCATCATATATATGAGTCAGTTGCCAAGTATTTTAATTTTTATAATGTGACCTTGGGGATGTTGCAATGGTTATATGTGTAAAAACATTTGCCATCATATCCAAAGGACTGTTATGATGGTGCAAAAGGATGTGGGAAGGAAGAAGATCTTAAGCTCCAGGGCATACCTTGTTGCTTGATTGATAGGATCAGCATCTTTTTAGGCAATATATTTGGTGGGAAAGAGATAAATAAAGTTCTTGCAATGTTCTTTTTGTTTAGCATTTGAAAGTTTCGCCTCTGTCTTTTGACAGAACCAGGAACACTGTGAAGCATGTTGAACTTTTGTGATTATTCATCTTGATAAGAATTTGTTTGAAATTCCATTATTGTTTACAGGTTGTAAGTCATTTAGAGTCAGACATCACTGGAGTGACATATACACCTAGTAAATGAATAAATCAAAGAGCAACTGTTTTAATATTTTTTACCCTCATGCCACTATCTACATAATACATCACTTTCTAGAGATCTTGTGATGTCTTGTACTTAAGAAAGGTACTGTATTTTTTTTTTAAAGGGACATGAATAGTCTTTAGGAGGCTTGTAGAGTGCTCGGGGGGAGGGGGGGGGAATGAGCAAAAAACAGTTGTT
>JAPKID020005748.1:0-10972 GCA_026931265.2 Tropidonophis doriae | reverse complement strand
GCGTTTTAAAGATGGTAACCAACACCTTGAATTGCACCTGCGAAACCACCGGAAGCCAGTGCAGCTCGCGCAGGAGGGGTGTTACATGGGAGCGTTGCGTCGTCCCCATAATTACCTGTGTGGCCGCATTCTGGACCAGTTGAAGCCTCCGGGTGCTCTTCAAGGGGGAGCCCCATGTAGAGGGCATTGCAGTAGTCCAGACGGGAAGAGACAAGGGCGTGAGTGACTGTGCTTAGGGCATCCCGATCCAGGAAGGGACGCAACAGGTAAATTAGTTCAGCAGTTTGAATCCCCAGCGCCGCATAACGAGGGAGCTCCCGTGACTTCTCTCAGCTTCTGCCAACCTAGCAGTTTGAAAGCACGTAAAAATGCACGTAGAAAAACAGGGACCACCGTTGGTGGGAAGGGAACAGCATTCCGTGCTCCTTCGGCGTTGAGTCACGCCGGCCACATGACCACGGAGACGTCTTCGGACAGCGCTGGCTCTTCGGCTTTGAAACGTAGATGAGCATCGCCCCCCAGAGTCAGGAACGACCGGCACATATGCGCAAGGGGAACCTTTACCTTTTCCACAGTAGTTTCAAAGTTTGGCCGAATTATCTTTCGGGCCAATCACAAGCTGGCAGCCCTGGCAAGGTTGGGAGCGCAAACTTCCAGGTCAGATAAAACATCTGTTTTGTAGGCAGAAAAAGACAAATGAAATCCCCTCCCCGCATGGGGAAAGGATTGAGTTGGAGGAAAAACCCCACCGAGAGCCAAAGCTTCAGACTAGACTCGAATTCTCAGCAGGTGGAAAGGATTTCAGGCTGTCCTCGAGTTACGACCATTTGTTTAGTGCCCGAAGTTGCAACAGCACTGAAAAAAGGCGGTTTTTCACAGTTACGACCAAATACAGCATCACCATAGATGTGTGATTCACTCCCTTTTTCTTTCTTTTTTCATTTCTTCCTTCCTTCTTTCTCTTTCCCTCCCTCCCTTCCTTCCTTCCTTTATCTGGCTTCTTTTTTCTTTCTCTTTCTTTCCCTTCTTTTCTTCCACCCTTCTTCCTTCCTTCCTTCCTTCCTTCCTTCCTTCCTTCCTTCCTTCCTTCCTTCCTTCCTTCCTTCCTTTCTTTTTTCTAGATTAAGGATTTTAAAGAAAATCAAATATTTCCATTCATACCAGCAGAATGGCTGACTCAGATTGGACTAAACTGGAAAGACAACACAACAATGCAGGCAGATGTGTTGATTTACATGTGAATGAAGTTTCAGCTACAGATTACAGAAACATAGACATAACAATATAGAATGCTTGACATTTTTTATCAGCCACTAAATAACTTGGTTTACTGTGAACTAGTTATTGTGTGAACCAAAAACTAGAACAAAATAAGAATAGACATTGAAATGTGGCCAAAGAAGTTCTATCATGAAAATTAAAACAAGCCAAATCATTTTAATAGAGAAGATTGAGATGGAATATTATCCACTAGGTCATACCATACCATCCAACACCACACCATATCATTCTTCTTTGAATAACACAAATATTTATGTTTTGCTATAAGTCAGAATTGACTTGCATGAGCTTAATTACAGAATAGGTTGTTTTGGTTAACGTTAGAAATGAATTGTGAATGATAACAGAAGTTAAATGAAAACAATGTGAATGAGTAGAACGCTTTGCTTTATTAGAGATATTTAAGGGCAGAAATAAATGGAATGGATTGTTATTTTGCAAAAGAAACACTGATGTAAACCCAGCAATGAGTAGAATTTTCATTTGCTCTATTACTTATTTACAGATGGAAATAAAGTGCATCTCTAAACCAGACACAAATACAAGCACACTAGCATTAATCATAATCTAAGGCTAACTTTTTCCCTACAGGGTTTTTCAAAGGACAACTTTCGACAGAATGAATTTGATCCATTCAAAAAGATAATCTCAAAATGTGGAAGACATAAAGCAGCCAAGGAAATCAATTATTTACAAAAAGTTTCATCTTGAAATATTAAACGTCACCAAAATTATGTATTCCCAAGCAATTATTTGAAAGAGGTCTATTTAAATATTTAAAGTATATTAAAAAAAGAAGAAGAAGAAGTAACAGTGTAGACTAGAAGGGAAAAATAAAAGCATTATAGAGACAAAAATATACAGCAATCAATAGGGGGAAAAAGCGATTTTGAAGTTTGCAGCCCTTTGGGAGTGCATTTTTCTAAATGCAGCGGGACTTATTTTCAGACACTATTTTTAAGATCAAGATGCAAGTCAGATATGTGGTCACTTACTTCTTGTTTCAAATTATTGCTAAAGGGGAGGAGGATTCATTTCCATACTGCTTTATATAAGAGCTTCTGTTCAATCCCTATTTTGATTGAATGTCATGTTTTTGTATATATGAGAGAGAGAGAAAACACTTAGTGTTCAGATAGAAGCCTCCAACCTAAATAGCACAAGCCAAGTGCACAGTTGGAACATTTTAGTCAAATGCTGCTGAATAACTTTTTCTTTATCACACAGGAACTTAGTATGGCCTTGGGATGAAATACTAATTAATTGCCATCAGAAAGCTGCCATTAATCAGCTCCATTTTAGCGTACATTTTGGCTGACATTTAAATTATAAATTATACCCGGATAATCTTAACGCTTACAAATTACCTCTTTAGAAAAGCCACAGAGTAAATAGAATAAGCACAATGGAACTGTTTAGAAGCTATATAGTACTTTGGAGTATGGAGAATCTTTTTAGGTTATTTAAATCTACAAAAGTCCTGGAACTAAACTTTGTTGGGAAAAAAGTCAATGCTGTTTTTATTTTCCTTCATTTCAGTTTGTGATGCTCATACATTTTCCCAAACTAGGTTCACAAAATAGCACCAGGAGCTCATGTTGGACAAGGGGAATTGATGACCAAACACAACCTAAGGAAAATGTGTGAAAAACAGGCTGAGGGATGGAGAGAAAGACAGAGAGATGCAGTAGTTGCTTTCCAGACAAAAACCAGTTAGACCAACCTGTGAAAAGGCTAAGGAGGATGTGAGGTCATGACCAGGTGTGGGCTTCAAAAATTTCAGCAACAGGTTGGCCATGGTGGGTGTGGCCTAGTTGGCCTCCTGCACCATGATGGGGGCCAGGGGCATTTTCAAATTCCCCAGGCTCCAGAGGCTTTCCTCGAGCCTCTGGGAGGGTGAAAACTGCTTCCCCCAACCCATTTCCAGCTTTCCAGAACTTGGGGGGGGAATTTTCCCCCCTCCCCAAATATCCATGCAGGCCCTGCACTTACCTTGCTTCCAAAATGAACCACATGGAGACTCCTGGGAGGGGCGGGAGAGCCAGGGATGGGATTTGGAGGTTCTCCGAACCAGCCATAATGTTAGCTACAGGTTATCCCGAACCCAGGCAAACTCACAGCAGCCCACCCCTTGTCAAGACCCAAGTCAAGATAGGGTGGAGGGGGTAACAACAATTGCATTAGGAGATGGGATAATTGTTTTAAAAGGAGCTAATTCAGGCAACAGGATAATTTCCTTGGGGAAAGAGTGACACAGTCCCATTATTGAATGACTTCCAATGGAAGTTCAATCCTCTCTCCAAATGTTTGAAGGGCTGCCAAGGTTTTTGAGGCAATACATCTGGAACACCATGCACATGTATGGAGAGAAATTGAACTCTTCCTAAGATGGGGGGAAACATTTCTATCATTTTCTGTTTTTCATCTGGGCGTAAATGTTATATCTCAGAATCCCGTGCCCATTTTAAAGCATTTTCCTAATGAAGACTGCTAGGGAGGATGTGCTCAGTAGGACCTAATGAGCCTACAGATTCCCCCAAAAGCAACAGCAGATGTAGGCATCCATTTATCTTCAAGAGAATCAATAATGTTATTTGCTCTCCTGCTCTAAACATTTGTCTCCGTTATGCTTGTCTTCTCTACTCTTTCCAAATCGGTCAATGCAAGTGGGCCTGATTGGGAATGGTGAGAACTTAAGGGGTTCTATCAATTATGGAAATTCCAAGTCAAGATTCTCTAATGGTTTCCAGTGTGTGTAGAAGAGCCAGTTGGACTCATGAAGTCATCAGCATGAAATACTGAGATCTTTCATTTGTTCATTCAATTTCTATAGCTGCCTATTTCAATCCAATTGACTCTAAGTCAATAAGAGTCCATAGGGTGTGCTAGGACAACTCAAGGTTTAGGTTTTGGATTAGAGTTGGAGGAGATTGGCGTAGCTCAATTTATGCTATCAACAAGTAAAGATAAACCTTTTTCTGGGTAATGTGAACTTTACAAATATAGTATGCAAAACAATCCTGGCAACTTCAATAACAAATTGGAAAGGCACTTTTTTTATTTCCTTATCAGGTTGGGCTAAAATTTTGCTTTCCTAAAAGAGAATGATTTGATTTCCTCTTCAGGACCAATTCTGAAGTGCCCCTTAGAGGCAAAATATTAATCCACAGCCACAATGTCATAATAAGTACAATACAGTAAGACAGCGGCACATGTTCTCAAACCAGCAGTAGTTTACAATACTTTACACACTTCCACTTTAAAAAAAAATGAAGACAGCCTGTGGGTACCAATAACTGAATCTAGATCATCTGTTCCCATTCTAATTCTACTTAAAATACATCTATTTTTAAAATAAACTATTATTATCATTGTCATCATGTGCAAGGTTTTATTTTTAAGGACAAAAAAAGATGTCACAATGAAGTCCTGGTAAATAATCAGATCTGGCACACTAAATTTAAGTTCACACTTAAAGCATTATGTTCATTAATTTCTAGCCATTCCTAACCATGTCCAGGGAGAAATGCAGTCAGCCAAGAAAATTCTTTATTCTTCCATCTAAAAGCAATCAGTGGAACAGACTCAGAGTTATGCAGAATGGAACAATTCCAAATCATTGCCAGACAATTAAATTCAAAATTGCACCTGGCCACAAAATATGTGTTTTTCTTGAAGTTTATATTGTTTATCCTATAAGGAAGAGTTTACCTATCCTGGAAAAAAAGCCTTTTTGTTTAGGATGCTTTGAAGATTTTTGATATTATTGTTTCTGTTTGGTAATGAGCCAAATTATTTTAGTGAGGAGGTTGTGTAGGTAGCCTTATTCTGTGTACAAATACGTGTCTGTTTTCCTTCAAATAAGACTTTCATTTAAACACACAGCTCTGCATACAAATACATGCACACAAGCATGGAACTCACTGGCTAATATCTATTCGCTAATTTAAATCTCTAGTACAGGGGTGAAATGCTACCAGTTCGGGCCTTTTCCTTTTTTTAAGCATTTTTTTTACATGTTTTCGAATTGCTAAGTGGCAGAAGCTGGGACAAGTAATGGGAAGCTCATTCCGTTACATGGTACTAGGGATTCGAACTGCTGAACTGCCAACCTTTCTGATTGACAAGCTCAGTGTCTTAGCCATTGAGCCACTGCTTTCCTAGCCACATGCAAAGGAGAGTAGAGAATGGTGACTGAAACTGAAAAAACTGATCCCACATTAAAAAATCTAACAATGGTTTCAGGCTGTTTATTTAAATCCAAATATGAGGGTATTTTCAGTGCCAATCAAACCCTTGCAAGAGCTGACAATAACTATAAAAATATGTAACAGGGATCACTTTTTTGGACATGAGACCTCTGAATTTCCTCAATTATCTCTTTTTTGGCAAATACATTGAAGGTGGGGGTAACGGTGGTAAGAATCTCTTATTCAAACTTATGGAATCTTGCTAATGAAAAAACCCAGATGACAAAATCCTAAATTTACTTTGGAGAATAAAGCATGCCTGGAAATTTCATAGGATACTGCTGTTAAATAACAAGTATGAGACATAATTCTTTTAAATACTATGAAAAAGGCTGCTGTTCTCTGGACAATCCCTAGACAACAACAATCAATCAGGCTTAGACGGTTATTTTCCAAAGCCGGAGGACTACAGAAAATGAAAAGGATTATCTAAAAAGAAAAATTGGCCTTTCGCAACAACATATTGTTGCAAGTAAACATATATTGCACGTTGCAAACGACATGAAAATCTTGCTGTCTAGGGCAGTTTCCATGTCTGTTTATCAAGGCATTTGAAAAGTTATTATTTTGTACAAAAGAAGACACGATTTATCAAATTATGGGATACAGATTAAGAATCAGGGAGAACTATGTGTTTCTTCACCCATCCTTTCCTATCTTTAATGGAGCTGATAATCTAAGTTTAAACTGTAGATGGGAGGGGAGAAAGACCTGAAGTATAGAGAAGCAACATCCAACAGCATATTCCACATACAGCAGATCAACAGATTAACAGAGTTGGAAGAGACCTTGTAGGTCATCTAATCCAACCCTCCGCCAAGCAGGAGACCCTACACCATTTCTGACAAATGGCAGTCCAGTCTCTTCTGGAAAGCTTTCAGGGATGAAGCCCTGTGTGCTTCCTCCTCCTCCTCCTCCTCATCTTCTCCTTCTAGCTACATTCAGTTCAGCATTGTTGTGACAGGAGATGGGGGCTGTGGGAATGTACGCTCAATGAATATCATACTTTGTTGGTCCTCCCAAAGACATCTTTTTAGCACCACTTAGTGTAACGGTGTTGCTGGTTCTGTAATGTAACATGATGTCAGGTTCCCTGACATGTTTTAAATTAAAACCAAGCAGGAGTCATTCTGCACACCAAGTCCCTACAGTGTTAATGAGCCACATCTTGTTCTTGGAATCTAATTGTCTCCAGAACAAAACGGTGGCATTCATTCAGAAAGGTTTGTATGAACCAATTGCCACCTGTGCAGCTGCTAAATGAGACAGGTGTTGACCTTCAGATCGGCACCAGAAGTAATTTGCTTACAAAGGGATGTGGTGGCTCAGTGGCTAAGACACTGAGCTTGTCGATCAGAGAGGTTGACAGTTCAGTGGTTCAAATACCTAGCCCCATGTAAGAGAGTGATCTCCTGTTACTTGTCCCAGCTTCTGCCAACCTAGCAGATGGAAAGCATGTAAAAATGCAAGCAGAAAAATAGGAACCACCTTTGGTGGGAAGGTAGCAGCATTCTGTGCACCTTCGGCATTTAATCATGCTGGCCACATGACCATGGAGACATCTTCGGACAGAGCTGGCTCTTCAGCTTTTTAATGGAGTTTAAGGATAATATGTTTTTTCTTGCTTTTAATTGAAAGGGCTATTCTGTTGATTATGAACCAACAAGCACAGTGGTGGGTTCCTACTGGTTTGGACTGGTTCGGCCAAACTGGTAGTGGTTTGGCGGCCTGGGTTGCTGAAACTGGCATAGGCACCACCATCTTGGTTTTTGCTTCTGTGCATGCGCAGAGCAATTTTTAGTGCACTGCACATGCACACACAGCATGCATCAAGAGCATGAACATCAAACACACACACATGCACGGTGCAGCCACGAGCAAAGTGGCAGTAGTGCCTGCCGGAACTCACCTCTGAATCAGCAGTAACATGAACAAAATTGAAACATATCACAAATTGCACAACCAAGACTGAAGTTGTAGCCTGGAAAATATGCATAGCATTCTTGATCATTTTGATAGGCTGGAGGTGCTAAACTATGATGGTACTCAGTAATTTATCAAATGTTAGCGCTGACCCTGATCTAAGTCTTCCAGTTGATTATGACATTCAGTTAGATTTCTTCAAAACTTTGAACAGAGTGATCTTCATGACTATTTAGGAGTGGCAACCCCAATTCCAGAACATGTACTCCTTGTTTAATGACTGCCTCGGACAGTCACCATTCACAATGCCATCCATGGTTTAAAAAAAAAAGTAATGTTGCAACCGATCCACACATTTATGACTTTTACAGCTTTGTCCAGCAAAGGAAAGATGAAGTAACCTCATAAGTACACTTGCAATTTCTCTACAGCAACCTTTTTTCCCTTAACGGTCAAGTTACAGATCCCAATTGTGGTCGCTGAAGAAGGACTGCCTGCATCACAGCAGGAGCAACAGCAAAAATGTGGACAGTAGGTGCCGTTGTTCTTCATTGGGCAAGTAATATTTATCCAGCCATAATCTTTCAACCCTGTTTTTGCTTCTCCCCGCCGCCCCGAGTCCCTTTGGGGAGATGGGTGCGGGGTATAAATTTAATAAACTAAATAAACTAAACTACTTTGGGAAAATCGAGAGCCGGAATACAATTACAGGCGTTTTGCAGCATTGATTGAAGTAAATAACAATAACCCCCACAATCTTCCGCACCCACACACAAAGACACGCACACAAAGGGATCTATATAAAGGGTAATATTTACTTTTCAATTATCAGCCAGTCAGAAGCTGCATAACGCAAGTATTCCCCCCCTGGGAATCTTTCAATATTGTCTCTCCAAATATCGCCGTACTCAAGGCAGCGGCCTCTTTCCCCACCGCAAAGAGGAACTGTAATTAAAACATTTATTAAGCCAAACAGAACCCTGGCTCCCTAGTGGACCATTAGCGTGTGGGGCAAGGCAGAAAGGGTGCAGCTTCCCTGTAAGTCTTCAGGCAGAAAGTTTACGAGGGCAATGTGTGAGCTCGTGGTGACTGAAGCAATGAAGTATGCGCAACACAATAACCTCACAACCCTCCCCCCCCTTCCCCGCTGGTTCATCCCTCTGGCTTCATTTATTTTATAATGCACTAAGTGAAGCATTCAGCTTTTGTAGCATTTCTAATTTTCAAAGCCCGTTCTCACATTTTATAGCATCTTCAATGGTGTTTGAAGAGTCCTTAAGAATTCAGAAACATCCCTAGCGGAACAAACATCTAAGTTCAGCAATTATGCACTAAGAAGTTTCAGGTTATGATTATGCATGGAGCCTCTCCCGGTCCCACAGAAATAAACCTTTTATTGTTATTTGTAATGTGCTGTTCTAAAAGGAAACGCAAAGAAACTCCGCTTTTGCCTTCCGGCATCACTGCAGAGTTTGGAAAGTTGCAAAGTTGTTTTAGAATAGAAAGAAAGGATCCATTTTGTACATTTCTAATTAATGGTGTGAGAAGATGGTAGGAAGACCACTGCTTTCCCCATGCTATCTTCACTATAGTTCTAACTTGACCTCCCAGGGAATTCTGGACAGTAAAACAAAGGATGGATTAAGACTTAATGTCTACGTTGACATTGGCAAAGTGTGTCTTTCTATAGGTGAAATTGGCAAATACCAGCATATTTCACTAAATAAAAGAATCCCCTCTAGATATTACAAGTTCATCATCCCAATGGCACATTTCCTCAGCCAAACTCCCTTCCCCAACTTGTCACCATCATTGATTTACAAAACATAAAGACTGCAAAACTCCTGCAGTGTGTGCAAAGCCACACTTTCCCCCTACCAGACCCTTTGTGCCCTTATCACTCCGACCAAATAATAACATTACAAATGCCAAAGAAATAAAATGATTAGAAAGAGAAATGCAATGAAAATAATAAAAACAGGAACAAAGAAAAATGGAGGGCATTGATGAAAAAAAAGGAACTTAAGTTCATAACTAATCTTATACCTGACGTGAAGAAAATCCATCTATGATATCAAATCGTTTAAAAATCTAAACTGTTACATGTCCTATCCTGTGATTTAACCTGCTTTTTTTTTTCAATTCACCCTTGCGAGAAAGGCTGCTTAAACAAGTTCTACCTATTTATTCTGGTGAGCTGCAAGATAACAAACTTTCCGCTCTGTTGTCTTAACAAGCACCCAATACCTGCTAGACACTTAATCCTCATTAATATTTAGCCGTTCTTTACGGATGCCTAAACTAAGCAACTCTTCAACAAAAACAGAGGGAATTTGAAGGAATTTAAACCCTGCGCAATGAAAACAACATTTTCAAGGATGGACACCCTCACCAGAATCCCAGGTCACCAGACTCAGCAGCTCAAGGTCAATGGTACACTAAGGAGATGCGGTAAGTATAGGGAACCCTTGAATTTTCAGGTATCCAACACACAACTGCGCTAGCTAACAACATGTCTTAATGGCAGCATAGTTGCACAAAACTGGTCTTTTCTGGATGTTGCAGAAAGTATGTCAGATAGAAGAAGGAAGGCTTTCTCATCAGGCCAGCTTTAAAATTTGACAAGGATGTGTTTTCGTGCGTTTGCCCAGTATGTTTTCATGGCAAACCTCTACTAAAAGGTCAGTGCAATGAAAATATAGATAGGAAGCGTTGAGCCTGTAGAATTCAGTAACTGGCAAAATAATCAGTTTGGGCTAAAAGTATTATTATATCTCCTTTGAAAGCATGAAAAACAAGAAATAAACTCTCACCAAGGAGAAAGTTCTTCTGTGTGTCCAATTCGGAATGCTTGACTGGCAATTTGAGAAGTTAAATGGTCTTCCAGCCAGCCCATGGAGATAGTGGAAGGATAGCATTTCAGTCACTGGAAAGATTGATGTCAAAAACACAATGTTTCAATTGTACACAGGATCCCTCCAACCTAGTGAAATCGGGTACTGAACTGAAAGGACGTGTTGTCTAAGATTCCATGCTTCTTACCCTCTCCTCCCTCCAGTTGAATTTTTGTTTTTTAAAAAATAAAATAAAATAAAATAAAACTATCCAGGGGAATCAGGGTGGCCAAACACTTTGTGACAGCCAAGTTAGATCAGAATTTAAGATGGGGAAAAAATTCATATGTACCCTTATCAGGACACCACCTGATACCAAATGGAACAAAAGTTAAAATGCTCCAGGACACTCAGAGATTAGAACTGTTTCAGTGGATGTGAGATCATTATAGAGGAAAATCTGGGAGCCATAAAATAAAAAGTTGATCACTTTAGTCTAAAGTTATTAAGCATTGTTAGCAACTCTGGGTTCAGAACCAGTGTTACAACTCATAACCAGTGTTAGGGGTAACAAACACCCCCGTTTGAAAATGAATGCGGAACAGCATAATACACCGGACAGTAAAGAGATACGTTGCTTTAACCACACACAAACTCTAAAACACTGATAGTAAGAAAATAAAT
>JAPKID020005747.1:0-10972 GCA_026931265.2 Tropidonophis doriae | reverse complement strand
AAATTTATTTAATAAATTTAAATAAATGTAAATAAAT
Organism: Tropidonophis doriae; assembly: GCA_026931265.2. NCBI lineage: Eukaryota > Metazoa > Chordata > Lepidosauria > Squamata > Natricidae > Tropidonophis > Tropidonophis doriae. The sequence goes on along the minus strand of JAPKID020005747.1, from coordinate 10,935 downwards.
AAATAAAATAAATAAATAAAAATTTAATTTTAATTTAGCCAAATCGGATTAATGACCCAAACTGATTCAAACTAGATTGGTTCAATTTTACAGATTCCTGGGTAAAATTCAAGTCTGTTATACTCTAGTATATTCCTTTCCATACATCTCAAAGATAAGGAGGTGAATAGGAAGGAACAGTGCGATTAACATCCTGAATATAAAGACTTCACAGTGCAATGTTGTTTTTCAAATTCCATCTGAAATTCTATGATTATTTAGTGATGCATAATATGTATTTCTTAGAGTTGTATGGTTACTTTTGTTACAATTAGATAGACAGCTCAGAATTCAGCAAAAGCTCCAAATAGCCATTGATATTTATGAATAGAATACACAACAATTTTAATTCTCATATATACTCTGATGTAGGAGCTGCAATGAAATGTCTCACATTCTGCAAGTAGAAAATAGCTTTATGAATGTCACATATCTTTAAATTTGATTGAAAATATTACTTTATGGGATATTTTTTTATTTAGAAACTTTAAATAACTCTTCTATTTGAAGACAGCAAGGCCATATTGTGCATAGTTTTAGCTAAAAAAAATTCCAAAGTAAAAGATAAATGTGCATTATAGATAACAAATATATAATTTAAAATGTGAGAGTCTAAAGTTTCAGACCTCTTAGCTATCTTTTGATTGCTTTAGACCTGGCAAGCTTCAAATAATGAATCTTATAAAAAAATAATTGTCCCCGTATATTCTGCATCAAATACTTACCGTTTTGACTGGATGCTATAAATGATCCAATATTAAATTTTAATGTGTAACAAGTACCAAATGTTGTCAAATATTACATCTGTTCGGAATGTAATCCTAGTGTTCGGTTGGCAATAAACATAAGCCATGACTGGAATATTGTATCTGTAACTTTAACTGATACAATGAGATGTGATTGGCTGCTGTTTTCCTCAATCAGCCATAAGAGAGAGCCAGAATCACTGTTGGATGCTAATCCTTGGATGATGGCTGCTCTGTATGTCAGTTATTGATAAGCGAGAAGAATCGTGAGTTGAGCAACTGTAAGCCAACGTTTGAGTAATAGACTGTGTATATGATTCAGGATTACTTATCACTTGTTTGTGAAGAAGTTTCTCTCACTTTATTTTCCAACACAAGTAAAAGTCTACGTGTTTTACCTTCAGTGCCTGTGACTGATAGTGTGGATACTTAGCAACATATTCTTCTCTACATTCCGCTACACACACTTTCGGTCTCCTAACAGAGATATCCTTAACAATATCGAATAATACTGTGGATATGTTCATGAGTAACCACAAGACATATGTATTTTTAGAAGACAAAATCAAATGTTGTTGTAGGTCTATTAGAACAGGCCCCCGAATTCTCTATAACGTATTGAATCATAGTTATCTTCACAGAAGGTGATAAAAAAAGCTGTACTGTTACTCCTGAATGTCAGTCAAATAATAAGTGGTCACATCAACCACATAAAACTGCCAGATATGTCTTCAAATCATAGTGGTGATTTTTTTTCTGATTAACATTTACAGTGAATAATGAGAAATAAATTCATTCCAGCTCAAAATTTGCTTTTTTCAGCAAATTTTCATTGCAGTTTTAGACTTCAAAAAAAAAAAAAAGACTCATTTACTGGTGTTTCAATGCTATCATTCTCTAAACCATTGCTTCTAATACCCTCATGGTTAATAAATATATTTTGCTGAGAAAATTAGAATAAATTGTATTAAAATTTGAATCTTGCATTTGCCTGATTTCATCCCAACTGCCATAGGCAACCAAACTAGATAGGCTGCAATCACAGCAAACTGTACATCTAAATGGTTGATGACCATTTATATGCAATGTTGAATAATCAAAGTATAGATTAAGAAAAAAGAAGATGAACCTAAAAAGTTACAACTAATAAATCTAGCTGTGATGATAGCATTGAAATGGCATAGTTTTTCACTCTTTTTTTTTTGCTGCATCAATTATGCCAGCAATGAAAGCAATATAATAAACTACAGTGCATTCAGAAGGTCTTAGTATCCAAATATCAAATTCAATACTGTGTGGCATTTCATACTGTGAGAACTACTACACTCGAATGATAGGAAAAATAATATTCAGAAGGCTTAAAATACACACTAAATTATTTACAAATCTGTATGAAGATTGTAATGGGATTCCCCAAAATTCAGTTCTGCCCTTTCTCAAAATTCAGTAATACTGGCAATGATATCAAAGCATCATCATCATTATCTTTTGGGTTGGGTTTAGAATCACTTAAGGGAGGGGATAAGAAAGATGTAGCCAAGACCTTATTTATAACTCACAGAGTTTCTACAAATGGGGCAGATTTGTAATACTGAAATTATTTTTCCCCCATCAGAGAGAGATTTTAAAAAGGGAAAAAAATGGATATTTTAAACCAGAGCATTCTCATAAATCCCCAAATCAAGCTAATTTGCCCTGTTAGGGAATGATAGGACAAAATAGATTTCTTAACTTTATAAAGGATTAAGTCAATCATAGCATCCCTTAAAGACCCCAAAATCCAATGTCTACTCCAAAGACTGGGAAAGAGAAAAGGCAAAAAGGAGGCATTATATCCCTGAAAGTCTTACACTAATTTTTACCCTTAAACCCCTCAATTTTTTTTAAAAAAAAGGCTTTGCTCATTCTGGTGATACAATAAAGTCAATGTTCAATTCTAACATCACACACATATTTCCTTCTGTCAACAGGGATATTCTATGGTGTTTTTTTTAAGGGAATATTTCACTGCTTCAATCTAACATGGTCCAAATGCACACAATTCCCCTTCAATGAAAGCTATTCCACAATACTGTAATTAGAAGGAGCCTCATATGTGGTGATGAACGTCTTTGTCCTTCTCTTGATCTGTCTGTCTTCCAGTTAAAAGAGCTCGGTGGGTTTTGATGAAGAACGTTTGAAGACTTGTCTTATTCCTTCCCAACTGGCTGACTCTCCACAATATGGCCAGACACCATACAATCCCACCGTCTTCAGTGGAAGGTAGAAAAACTACCAGGTGTTTAGCAGGTGTAGAAGGTTCAATTTGTTCCTGCTGATTGTGAACAGCTCAACAGCATGGAGTCCTCCAGGTTGGTGTTTCTCTATAATCTTGACCCACCTGGAGATCCATGGTGTCGAATCATGAACATATCACACCAGCGTTGTCTCCATGGGAAGATGAAACTTCTGAGCGCCGCTTCATTCCCAGGAAATGAAGTTTGTGCAACTACAGCATGATTCCCAATCCTTTTAAATCTAACCTGGCTATCATACAAAGGCCATGTTCTTAAAGACATTTGCATGAAGGAAGACCCATGGAACTAAATGGAAATTACTTCAGACCAACTATAAATATAACTGAGTTGGGGGGTGTGGAATCCAATCAACGAAGACTTTTACAGAACAGGATTCAGCATGGAGGTGTAGAGAACACCAGCTATTTAAGCATAAAGTAGTGATACTCATAGAAGAAAAAGCAAAAATGTTCCAGGTGAGCAGGTAGTTTTTTAAAAAAAAGCAATTTAAGGTCATATACTGTATTTGGTATATTTTTAGCTTCCAATTTCCTTTTACATGTTTCTTTCTGCTGACGGAGGTCATATTTATGCAAATTTTTTAATATGGATGGAATTTGAATTTAGACCTCTAACTTTTCTTTCACCCTGCAATATTTCAATTTTTATGCCTTTTTCTTTTCTTTTTTTGTAATAGGAATTCTCCTACTCCCATGCTGAGCCTCTATAAGTATAACATGACTATTCCCAACATTTTATGGGCCTGCTCATTGTAACCTTGTGGTAAAAGAGATACATATTACCTCAAACAACAGGATCAACAGCAGAGTTGGCAACAACCCCACAGGTAAATGCAATCTTCAATATTGTGCAACAATAAACCAGTGTGATGCTAAGTATCAGGACGGTGTGATCCTTTGCATTTATTTCTAAAAAGGTGGATAAAAATAAAAACCAAATAACCTCAGCATATCCTCGTCTTTGGGAAGGACTCAATAGGTGGATAAAACGCAAATCCAGTCTAAACATCTGGCCAATGATGCCACTAACCATAATATTACAGGTAATCCTCAGTTAATGATTGTGATTGGAGTTTCCATCACTAAGTGATGTGATTGTAAAAAGAATATCATGGGACTACATGATATAATGGGATTGTTTAATGGTGAGGGATTCCCTTAACGCCAGCAACTGGAACTGTTCTAGTCCTTGCAGTTGGTGTCATTAAATGAATCCCCCACTGTTAAACACAATATCATAAGGTTGCCATTTGGGCCTCCTGCCCTCTTCTCCATTGACTTTTGCTTTTCAGAAGCCAGGAGTGGATGTTGCAAATGGAGGCCACATAAATAGCAGGGCACTGCAATGTCATAATTATGACCAGGTTGCTGAGTGCCTGGATTGCAGTCAGATGATTGTGAAGGAGGCTGAAACAGCCAGAATTTTGAGGATCAAAGGCTTTAGTGCCATGTGTTCAGCACTGCTGTAAGTTTAAATGGTCACTGAATGAGTGGCCATTACAAGAGGACATAGTTTGTTGAATTTATATGTTACCTGACTCCCACCGACTTCCAGTTAATGGCCAGCAGTTCAGTTCCTGTCTGCAACTCTGCTCCTACATCAGTACAACTCAAAGCACTTTTTTGGGGGAAAGGGGGGGAAATGCACTCTAACCATTACACCACTCTTAGAATTTGTTTCTGAACTTACTTTACTGTTATCAACAAGTGATGAATATAGTTTTTTTTTCTTTCATTCAACATCTCTTGCAGCGGGAATGATGCAAGTGTAATGGGAAAAATTCCCAAATGAGATTCAACTGAAGCATTAGAGGCTGAAGACAGCAGAGAGACTAAGCATATGCAGGAATCTCTCATCTTATGCAAGAGGATTTCACTAGAATGTTCTTCTTTTTAGGGGGAAAAATCAAAAGCAATTTATCTTAACATAAATCAAAGGAGAAGATGGGAAGCATTGAAGACATTCTCATCAAAGCACTAGCTTAATAAGTGAAATCCTGGTTATCTCTTGACCTAAAATCTCTAGGAGCAAATGAGTAAAGTGGACACACACTTTATAGCTGAAGTTTAGCTAGTGAACATAATGACCCATAAAAGGGACAAAGTGAGATTTTTATGAGGAAGTGTTAAGGAGACCATGATTGAATTGAATGCTCTTCATTTTGTGGATCATTTATATGATTAAAGAAGCTGTTAGACTAGTATAGCAAGTACTAAAATAGACCGCACATTTTTATTCACTGCATGGAAGATTTTCTGGAAATATTTTTTTTGAAGTAACGTGGTATAACCTATGCTTAAGACTGCTCAACTGAAACACACAAACACACAGCTTTCTCTCTCTCCCTCTGTCTTTCTTTCTCCCTCTGTCCCTCTCCCTCTGTGTGTGTGTGTGTGTGTGTGTGTGTGTGTGTTCCAGCATAACTCTGGAACGTCTTGAGCAATTTCAGCCAAACTTGGTACACAAATGACTTACTGTCTGGAGAAAAATATTGTTGGGGTAAGAAGCCTCTAACACCCCTTGGGGGGAGAGGTGTTCTATTAAGATACAGCTGTTGTGCAATACTATCATACTGGCTTCTACTGTACAGCACATGGAGTTGCCATGGTAGCGACTTCATAGTACTCCATAAGGGGGCTCCCTCTGTAAGGGGAAAATCCATTTGAAATTATGTTTGGTCTGGACATTTCCCCCCTATAAATACCCAGGTTATCAGCTAGTACTACAATAAAATAATCTCAGCTGATGCTTCTGCTCTGAGAACCTACATGAAAGGTATTCTGGAAGGACACTCACCTTGGAGGAATATATTTACCTAATCGAACTATCCTCTTAACCTTCAGGGCACAGTACAACATGTCTTATCTGAAGCAAATAGCCTCAAGAAGAGAATTGCATTTAATTAACTAGAAATAACCCCCAGAACAAAGACTCACCAGAACTGCCTCCCTTGGGGGCAAACATTTCTCCTTGCTTCCCCCTTGCTCGAGGATTAAACAGTAGCAATTTGCTTCTTAATCCACACATTAAATGAATGTCACTGCACTTTAGAGGAAGACCAATGATGCCTAACCAAAAATACTAAAAATATTTTCTTTCCTAAGGGAAACTCTGCTCCACTAGTGGGTATTTTTAGATATTTTCTTCCCCTGTGCTGCATCACTGCTTAGAGTCTGGGAGCCTCTATAATTTGTCTGAAATGTGGAAAAAAATATGGTGGTATCATCACCTCTCTTGCAGTAGAGATGAGGGCTTGGACCATAAAGAAGGGAGTAGATCAATCCAAAAAGAATGCTGCATCTGTTCCCTTCATCTTTTATATAGATCAGGTGTGTCCAAACCTGGAAACATTAAGACTTGTTGACTTCAGCTGGGGAATTCTGGGAGTTGAAGTCCACAAGTCTTAAAGTTCCCAAGTTTGGACACCCCTGATACAGATGGACTATCATTCTAGCAACATAAGAAAAAAAAGGGGCTCAGTGATTACGCCCCTTCAAAATGCAACTAGCTTTACCAAGAGAGAGTGAATAGTTTTTATAGATTTCCAAATTGATTGTATAGATTCCAAACAGGTGAAATTAAACTGGGCAGCAGTCTTGACATAATCTTGCATTTTCTTCAAATCATTTTTTTTAACAGAGACAAATGTAATGTGTTGACAATCACTTCAGCAACAACTGATTGATCTTGGAAGATAAAATAGGGTTTGACCTGATTAGAATTTGATTGAGGGACTATCAAGCAATTCCTGCTGACTGGGAAGTTGAAAAAAAAATCTCTGAAGTTAGAAGTGGTAAACTACTTCCCTACTGTTGTCAAGAAATCCACATGAATGTGTCATCAAATGCTGAGCTCAACTCAAGGGCATCCTTAGCTTTTAAACTGTCTATTAAAAATAGTGGCTAGCACTTCCATCTATTGCTATGACCTAGTATATTGCTTTTTCCGTGTACACTACCCTCAAAGTGACTCATAAAGAGTGGTGTAAATATCAGAAACATAATTTATAAATGTATTGAAGAAGATAAACCATAAGTACGTATAGTTCAATGCAGCTGCTCCATTTGTTCTTTTGTTCCAAATGTCATTCAAGTCTGGAACAAAGCAGGTTATGTTCTCTCTTAATGTTGTACCTCTAGGGCGGATGATGATGTTACGAGAAACAATGAAGTTATTTGTCCTCCCTTAAAGGAGAACATCTGTAACTCAGGGTTGCAATGAGGACTCCTTGCTGCTCTGTGAACTTGGTTGTTTTCTTGTAGATGTTTCATTACCCAAACTAGGTAATCTCATCATGCTGTGCATCATCAGAGAGTGCTGTGCAGCACTAATGATATTACCTAATTTGGGTAATGAAAAATCTGCAAGAAAGCAACCAAGCTCAAAGAGCACCAAAGATCGCTCATACTTCTTCTCTTTTTCAGTTTTTAAAGGTTCTGTGCAGAGCACCCATTGATAAACATATCACTGTGAACTGAGACACATTCCAGTAGCAAATGCAAATGGAATTTCAAAATCAATACTAATACTAATGGCAATAGCACTTAGACATGTACTGCTTCACAGGGTTTTTACAGCCCTCCCTAAGCAGTTTACAGAGTCAGCATATTGTCCCCCAACAAATTGAGTCCTCATTTTACCCACCTCCGAAGGATGGAAGGCTGAGTCAACCTTGAGCCTGGTGAAATTCGATCTGCCAAATTGCAGGCAGCCAGCTGTCAGCAGAAGTAGCCTGCAGTACTGTATTCTAACCACCGTGCCACCCCAACTCATAATTTATTAGTAAACATCATTTTGTTCTGACATTTCACTGTGGTCTTTTAAAACTTGTTTATTAGTAAGATTTTATTGTTGAGGGAAATGTGATCAGCAAAAACCTTCACTGAGATAAAGTTTAGGCGGAGTCCCTAAGTCTTCTCTACCTATATAACTGGGAATAGCTGAGAGACCAAATGGATCTTCACAGCACTTTATAAGATGTCACCAAGCTTTTCTTCAGCTAAATTTTGTCTGATAAAATTAGGGATGCACAATTTCCATAATCCCCAAATCTCTTAGGACAGTCTCTTGACTGTTCAAAATCTTCAAAGTTCCTTGAAACCAAATTATTGACATATGAGGCTATTGCACAGTATGATCTGAACTAGACAGAGCATGTGATAAGCACCTTGGAAGACCCAAGACCCAATCATCTCGGGACCAAAGGGTTAATTTAATGCAAAGCATTTTCCTGAATTTCAGCAGTAATTAATTTGAGTTTTGCATTACAAGCAGAGAAATACTTGTAGCAATTTAGTTCTATGGCAAAATGTTATTCTCCATCAAAATATTCATGTTATCATAAATAAATCTAGCATGAATATTTGACTTAGCTCTAATGAAAGCTCCATCATTCATTACTTGTGTGCTATTTTTTTTTCATTTTCTTAAAGCTTTTTGTTTGATCAAAGAAATCAGACCCATTTTTGTGTCAGGGAAGAAATGTCTTTGAAGAAGTGATTTTTTTAAGAGTAGTTCTTCTCTCTAATCTGCTGTCCTCCAGATATTATGGGCTTTGACTTCCGTTAAGACCAAGCAACATGATCAATAAACAGAGATAATAGAATTATAATCCAAACCATTTGGATGGCAACAAACTGGAAAAAGCTGCTCTACCATCAGGTAGAAAGAGAAGAAAATATCTTAACCCTTAAAAGCCAAATTAGAAAGACATCTTATTGACTTTCCAAATTTGGGCTAAGTCACCCTGAGATGCTAATCAAGATAGCTTGCAATCCAACTGTTTTTTTAAAAAAACAAACCAATATGAAGTTGAACTGTTCTTCAACATATGCATTAGGACAGCATTCAATATGAAGTACAGTATCCTGGCATACTCAAGTTTGTCCTTCAGCCATGTGCTGTCAATTCCCACACCTATTATTTGTAATCTGATTTAGCTACCTAAGTGAAGCCAGTCCTAAATATTTTAGACAAAGATTCAGATCACTAATTTAAAAGCACCATGTGGGTCAACCCAATATATATTAAGGTACCTCAAAAAAGAATGCTGCATGCCATCTAGTTATTCCTCATCCTAGAAATTCATTAAGAGAGAAATTCAAGGAAGATAAATTCATCTTCAAGTCAAATACAGTCACCAACCAGATGTTGTCCTCAATTTAAAGATGACCTGCTTGTCAAGTAAGAAAATCCTGGATTTGAAAAAGAATTTATTTTTAAGGAGATTTAAGAACTGCCACATTAAAACTGATAAACTATCTGCCTCACTTGACATTCAGTGAGATGAACAAACTGATCAGGAAGAGAAAAATCGATCCCCTGCCATAAACACCAATCTCTGCCCTAAGAGGTATTTACTTCCAAGTCATTGTCCTAAAATGATAGAGCTATTTTGAAAAGTGTTCAATGAACAGTTGTTTAATGAACAGTGACAAGAGTGGCCAAAATGGACTCGTGGGAGAAATGAAGAATAAATAATAAAGCACTATCTAATCCATCACCTCAATTGCTCCTAAAGTGAGTGGCTTTGAAAATTTTCCATCAGGCAATGGTCACCTCTGAATAAATGTATGAGATCACAGCAAAACAGAATTATGGGCTTTATTCCAATTCCAAAACTCATATGGTATTTGCAAGAAACTGTTGACTTTTTGCAAAAGCATGTTTGGAGGAAAACTTATTCCCAGAAGAGAGCAATTGGATGTCGGTGTTGTAAGAATCAAATTTAGCTCCTTTCTGCTCTTTTATTTCTTTTCGACTTCCTGATCTCCTTCTCTCAAAGCACTGTAATGAATGTGATTTCAAATACCTTGACAACAATTCCCAAGAAAATACCATTCTCACAAAAGAAAGATAATTTCTGTTGCATTTGGGTGCTCTTGCTTAGGCATAATCACAGTAGCAGCATATTAATCAGCATACATCAACATAGGTACCATATACAAAATATCCTGCTTAACAAAGACGTAGCAAAGGAAAGAATCACCAGCATAAAGACAAAGAAAATGCTTCCATTTCAGCTGGAATAGATAAGGTATACTTTGTGATCTCTCATTCCATTTGTGTTAAATACCAAGAGCTTAGATGGAATTACCCCTTTTACTGTGCTGAAAATGACATCTATTTTTTTAATTGCTTAATATTGTATGACACCCAGAGTCATTTCAAGCAACTTTACAAATTAATGAATTAAATTAAATATTTGTTAAACATTTGTTGCCTGAGACAGGTACAAGCTCAAACAATAGCAATTCATACAATAACAATGGGACAACATTTTTTTAAAACTGTATTGATAATTCAACATTTATTAGTATCTCAAATAAATAAATGCTCGGAGATTTCAATTTTAAGAACACATATTTTAATTGACATTTTAGAATAAAACGTTTCTTTTTAAGGAAAAAGTAGCATTTTTTTTCAACTTTGTTTATTCCACAGAATGTTAAATATTTTCCTAAAAAATGTATAAAATTATGAACAATAGTAGATAAATTATACCAAAACTAGCTCATTATCAAATTCCAATCTCCCTCTGTCCCCTAATTTTAATTCATCTCGTGTGGCATCCACACTGTTTCCACTAAAGAAACTAGATGGCGTTTCAATTCCACTAGGGTAGGGGTGTTGTGTTGTCATGGCAGTGTCACATGACATACTGCATCATGACTTTTTCCCCTTAATTAAACCAGGTATGGGCATGGCCAGCACATGATGCATCTGGCCTACAGGTCATGAGTTTGACACCTCTGCACTAGAACAAGGGTCTCCAACCTTTGCAACTTTAAGTCTGAAGGACTTCAGCTCCCAGACTTATCCAGCCAGCAAAGCTGGCTTGAGAAGTCTGGGAG
>JAPKID020005746.1:0-10972 GCA_026931265.2 Tropidonophis doriae | reverse complement strand
TCCTCCTCCTCCTCCTCCTCCGCGCAGCCTTCCTGCCAAGCCAGCCCCCGCCCCCTCCTCTGCTTGGTCATGAGTGGCAGCCCACAGGGCGGAGGGGGGGGGGAGGGAGGCTGTGCCACATCCGTATTTACTCCCCTGTGGGGAATTGTTCCAGGGGCCCTTTGGGGCCACAGTTCCCTTTCTCAGAGTCACAACCAGGGCAGAAATAAAAATGCCTGTCAGGGATGATTTATCTCTGCTGTCAAAAACACCCCCCTTGCCCCTCCTCCCCTCAAGACCAGCAGGGGCCAACCGTTCACCTGGAGACGTGGAGGGAAGCCTCAAGCGGAAAAAGATGCACATTCTCCTCGATTTACAACCACAACTGAGGCCAGAACTCCTGTTTTTAAGTAAGGCAGTTGCTAAGCGAGTTGCACCCAATTTTATGACCATTTTCCCCCCAGGGATGTTAAGCAAATCACTGCAGTTCCTAAGCGAATCATGCGGCCATTAAGCCGGTCCGATTTCCCCTGCTTGTCAGAAGCGAGTTGGGAAGGTTGCAGGGGGCGATCATGGGGGGCCCGGGAGCCCCGGAATTTGGCTTTCATGAGACTCCGGAGATGCTGCTGCTGAGGTGTAAGTCTGAGAGTTGTAAATCTACCAGTTTTAACTCACTTTATTCAGTGATGCTGTAACTCTGAGTGGTCACTAAGTGAGTAGTTGTAAGTCACAGACTACCTGTGCTCCCCTCAGCCTATTTCTCTCCCTCTCTCTTTCACTCACACACAGCGTCTGCCTGCCTGAAGAGGTTAAAAACTTCAGAGGTTTGAATAGAATCAGGCAGGAGCCCCGAAGTTTAACCTGTGAGCATGAAACTGCGGGGGCCAGCTTACGCATCTCATGGGGACCCTGCCAGTATTAAGCCATGGTTTGTTTAAATCTCAATTGGCCGGCTTCACGCACTACACTACAGCACAAAGCCTCACGTGCGAAGCCATCTGACGCATCTCTTCCTGGGGCCCTGGGGACAAAGGCCTTTCCGAAACAGCCGGCTGGGGAGGCCAGCCTGTCCGAAAGCGAGTGGCTGCCCTCGGTCCGGAGCCTGGCCATCTCATGCCGGGCAAAGGGACTGTCCTGAGGCTTGAAAGGCTGGGGCCAAAGATGCCCGCTGGGAGTGGGGGTGGCCAGAGTGGTGCTTCAGCAGCGGCTGCGTTTCCCGGGCAGGCTGTGTGGCTGATCGCAGCCCTCTGGTCCAGGCTGCAGCCAAGTGTGAATCCCAGCCTCCTCCGTCTCCCATGAGTCCCCAGGAAGCCCCTTGGGCTTCAGCAGCAGCAGCAGCAGCAGCAGCCTGATTTAAACCTTGGCTGGCTGCTCCTGCGCATCTCGGGGATGATGGCTGTGTGCCCCACTCTGACAGCCAGAGGCCTCCCGTGGTCCCTGCTGGGGTCGAGGGAGCCTTTGCTGAGATGAACTTTGCATCCTCCTCCCCCTCCTGACCCCCCACCCCCGGGGTTGGGTTGTGTGCGTGCGTGGGGTGGTGGTGGAGGGGGAGTTATGGTCTTCTCCCAGTAGCCTTGGATGCCCTGGCCGTGGCCCCCTGGAGAGGCATGGGGGTTGTTCCAGTCATTGGGGGAGGGGGGGAAGAGAAGGTCTGGACCCCTCCAGGGTCAGTTGCTGCCCCTCCCTCACCAGTGCTATGGAGCAGGTGGATGGGGGGAGCTGGTCATAGTAGGTGAAGATGGTGGATGTAGCCGGTTCTGTTTCCGTGGACTGTCCTAGGAAGGAGGCAGTATCATGGCTCTTGACTGGGCGACCAGGACGGTTGGGGTCCCAAAGGGAGAGGCAGGGAGAGGGGCCAGAGGCGAGCCTGCCAGGGGCCCATGGCTGCTCATGGGGAGCGATGGGGGGGGGGAGAAGAGGTGGAGGGTCTTTCTCCCCCACGCAGGGCTGTTTGATGGACAGGAAGGGCTTGCCCGGTCGTGCATTGACTGCTCTTAGGCACCCTGCGTGGGGCCGCCCTTGAAGGGCAGCCAGGAAGGAAGCAGCGGACCCTCCCTCTCCTCCTGGCAGAGAGCGGGGCCCCGAGGCCAGAAAACGGGCCTGGGCGCTCTCCTGCCTTCCGACCTGGCGCTTCCGAAGAGATTGCCGGGGCGACGCTGGGTCTTGGCCGCCTGGCTTGGGGCTTCTGCTGCCGGGGGCCGCCCCGTCTTTATCAAGAAAAGTATAGAAGACACTCTGGTTGAATCCAGAAGTTCATGAATCCAGAGGTTTCGGGTTGGGCACAGAGGCAGTAGTTCTCTCCTTCTCTTCTTGCACAGAATCTGGTATTCAGTACTGCCTTGTCTCTGGCTGTGGGTACTGTTTTATCTGCTGTGCATTACACTTGGTATACATGCTTGGTATCTTCCTAATGTACTACTGCAGCTTCAGCCTCTGAGGGTGGCTGGGCATTTTGCAAGCTGCATTCTCGAAATATCTGAAACCTGCCAAATTATAGGAAAAAAACGTAGCTGCTTAAAAGATCAGCATAGAAGTGGTCTATTTGTGCTCCCGCTCATTCAAAGCATTTTTCCTGAACTCCCGATGCCTTGCTGGTTTGGGGAAGACCTTTGATACATTTGACAAATTCAGAGCCTGTTATAATATCGGAAACTTTCACATTTTTTGACTGACGCAGCTCTATTAATGAACCTTTGGTATCTTTTTGTACCATAGAACACATTTGAAATGGATGTTATATACATTTTACACATTTAATAGAATGTTTTAACAGTAACAGCCATTTTGTGAGAGGGCCATCAGAATCATAATCAGGTCATAAGATAGAGGGATAGTCAGTCATCCCCTACAATTGCTCATCCCAGGATATTTTGGGTCATTTCTCTAGTTTAATCTCTTTTTTTTCTGAATCGAACCATTTTTAAGCAATAATCTGGTTACTTGCTTATTTTATGATTCTATAATCCATAAGGAATGCAGGGGCATTGCTAGGAATAAAGATGAGAATGAAAGTGTTGCACATCAGCATCCTAATACTTAAAAGATCTTTTAAAAATGTAAAGTCAGTGAGCAAATAGCAAGGAAAACATTGTAGGTCTGATGGGATAAAGAATAGTGTCTGGACCTAGAAGCTGGAGCATTTATTAACATGAGATTATCATTTAGAAAGCATGTTTTCCAGATTTTAGTGGTCAGAGGGAAAGAAAATGTTGCTAGGTCTTTTGTAGGGCTAGACAGATATATTTTGTATTTGTTTCTACCAATTCTCATTCAGTCTTATGTATAAGAATTTTCTTTGGAATCTTTGCCAAAAGGGAAGGGAATTTTAGAGAATTCTCATAAATGATAAATAAGTGACACGTCAGTTTGAATTATATGTATCCAAGAGGTATGTGCAGGTGCCTGCTTTCTATTTTACTTTTTTCCTATATTATGATTAGATTCCAGAGCATCTGGACAGGGCATTGCAGAGGAATTTCCTTCAGGGATTAGTCCTGCCCTTAAGAAACCCAATTTAGAAGAGAATTGCCAAAGGCCCTTTATGTTGAGTTATGTTATTTTGCTTCGTCTTTGTTGCAGCCAGCATAAGAGGAAATCACCTTGGGAGAGTTCCTTGGCTTTATAGCAATCTGCAGCTACTCTCCCCTTTTCCCAAGATATTAGTCATCAAGGTTGGGAAAACAAGGGCTGATACATTCTAGGTAGTTGACACTCATACCTGAATGCTGTTACATGTAGCTGAATTAGTACCATAGGATCTAGAATGGCTAGAATTCCAATAGAGTTCAGGACATCCTAAAACAGCTTTGCTAAATATTAAACATTCTACTCATTACATACATTACACACTGAACTGTAGTGGTGTAGTGGTTAGAATGCAGTATTGCAGGCTAATTCTGAGCAATGCCAGGAGTTCGATTCTGACCGGCTCAAGTTTAACTCAGCCTTCCATCCTTCTGAGGTCGGTAAAATGAGGAACCAAATTGTTGGGGGAAATATGCTGACATTTGTAAGTCATTTAGAGAGTGCTGTAAAGCACTATGGAGCAGTATATAAGTCTTAAATGCTATTCGTGTTGCTATATTGTACATCTACCACTCTTCAGAACATTTTGTGGTAGCATCATCCTTGTATAGTTGTTTCCCCAGAGACGGATTACATATGAGATGACAAACTGTGCAGGTCATGTGCTGTATATAACATTGACAGCTGTCAAACTGCACATACTGGCTTCTAAGTAATAGTAATTATCTGTCTTTTACAGACTATCAACAATAGTTAAGGCTGATCAAATTCTTGTGATCCGGGACGGCCATGTGGTGGAGCGTGGAAGGTAAAGAAATGTAAAAAAAACATTTTTTTTAGGAGGAAGTGAACCCCTATATTCTCCCCACTTTACTTTCCACCCAACAAATATTAACAGAAGTGTAGATTTCCACATTTTCAAACCCTGTTCAAAATAGACAGTGGAATCACAGCAATAGGAAGTTATTATTGTTGTTTCTAATACCACCTTAGATGACTTTGCCAGAAGGTTAGTTTGAGACAATCAGATCAGAAGTGGCGTATTAGCCCCAGATGCAAATTATTGGTCAACCTTGCTCAATGCAAGCCTTATTTATCTCCCCCCTCCCCCCCCATCCCCATCATGGCACTATTTTCCAGGCATTGATCCCGGATTCTCTTCCTCACCTGCACTCTACCAAGCCAGTTTAATGCAAAGTCCCATGTTTTCCCCAAAATAAGACAGGGTCTTATTTTCTTTTGACCCCCGAAATAAGCGTTTGGCTTTATTTTTAGGGAGGTCTTATTATTTTTGAGGTGCAGGAAGTGGTGAGCATGGTTACTTCACGGCTGCTGTTGTGTTGCAATATTTTTAAGGAGGGCTTGTTTTCAGGGGAGGGCTTATTTTAGCGCATGCACTCAAAAGCCCGATTGGGGAAACAGGGTAACAATAGAGGCAGCAAGTGAAACCCATTTGGTGGGATTTTTCGACATGAAAATTCTCCTGAAGCCCCAGTATTTGTTTGGATCGATTTCAGTCTATCAGAGGACCCCCTCCCTTGCCTCTTTTTACATGTGAGAGCAACAGGAAAGGTGAAAGAACTGCACTGTTCTCTGAGGAGGGAGGGGAGGGGCAGGGCAGGCTGCAGAGAAGAAAGCTCCAGAGACCAGCAAGCACAGGTAAGTGCTGTCCCCATATGAGGGCAATGACTTTACAGGCCTCATTCCCAAGGCAAGATAAGAGGATTGTTCTGGGGCAGTGATTTTCATTCTGACGTACCTCCCTTCTTAGGCTGGAAGAGCGTACTAGGCAAGTTTGGAGGGGGGGCAGAAAGGTTGAGCCATTCTTGTAACTCCCTCGATTTCCTGCTTATCCTGTCACCAAACCTGCTAACAAATGTCCAGATTGGGAAAGATGTCACCGCTTGTGACAAGGAAAGGCTTTAAAGGATGGTAGCGCATTGTACAATATACTGTGTTTCCCCAAAAATAAGGGGGGGGTTGTCTTTCAGAGGACTTTTGATCCCTGAAATAAGTGCTTGGCCTTATTTTCAGGGAAGTCTTATTATTTTTGAGGTGCAGGAGGCGGTGAGCGTGGTCACCTCATAGCTGCTGCTGTGTTGCAATATTTTTGGGGAAGGCTTATTTTCAGGGAAACAGGGCAGGTATGTGTGATGTTCGGAAAGTTCCATGTGAAAGTCCAGAGCAACATAAGCAAGGGGTGTGCTTCCCGTGGGGTCTTTTTAAATTAACGTTTGCTGCATTTTGCAGGCATGAGCAGCTGCTAAAGAAAGGGGGCCTCTACTCTGACATGTGGGCTCAACAAGGAAGTGAGATGCCTAGCGGCTCAGACACAGACAGCAAGGTCAGCCTATTGAAAGCTGGCCCTGAGGAAGTAGAAGCAGGCAGTGTGGTGGATGAGCCTGAACCCAAACCTCAGGATGAACCCAAAACTCAGGAGGAACCCGAAACTCAAGAAGAACCCGAAACTCAGGAGGAGCCTGAAGAGGAGGAGGAAGCAGAGGAGGAGGAAGAGGAGGAGGAGGAAGAGGAGGAGGAAGAGGAAGATTGAGGAATCATAGCCAAGCAACTGAAAGAACCACTGAATGTCTCCTGCACGATGGAGCTTGAAGCTAAAGAGGGGGTTGCTACCTTACCCTGGACATTTGTGACAGCTAGGACATTTAGCAGATCCACCAAGGTGGTTATTGAAATCAAATTTAGAGGAAGCATAGACTCTATTTATTCTTAGCCTGTGATGGGACCACAAGGAATTGTCTTGCAAACAGCTGTCAGGTACAAAATACGTTGCTTGGTGATCCAGACTTGTCAGTAAAGGGGAGAAGCAGGGGATCAGGGACACCCCGCCCTGCCACCGTTGTCACGGGCAAATGTCTTCCTTCACAAGATGAACTGGGTAGCCGGGGAGAGGAAATTATTTACAGCTGTGAGTATCGCCAGCCTTCTTTATGGAACCAGAGGAATCTTCAGGGAAAGGAGGCACATTTTCATAAGTTCTGATTTTGAAATGTCTGTTTGATTTTCATAAACTGTTTTCAGATCAATTTGCAGATTGCATTTGTTTCAGTCTCGCTGGTTAAAAAGGACTAAGTAGTAACTAACTGAAAATCCTTTTCAACTATTGTGTTGGTGAGAGGAGCAAGATTCATAAAGTACTGGTCTTACTAATAATTATGAATCTGGTTTTTATTTATATCTGGCGGTAATAAAAGAAAATTAAAACAAGGACAGAAATTCATTGTGGGTGGAAATGGTAGGATAGAGAAAGAAGAAATACACCTTTTCACCTGCGTCCTAGTTTAGTAGCTGCTCCTTCATGGTGGTATATGGAGAATAGACAATTATTACTTACTAAGGGCCCTATCGCAAGGTGAAGTAATCTTGGCCTGGGTGAGCAAGACGCTAGAGAGCCTACCATGTCTTTAGTGCCAGATTCGTGTTGCAAAAATCAAGGTAGCCATTAGACGGCAGCAAAAGGTTATAGTAACTCTTCAATTTTTCTGTTATCTATTGGTCTGCAGTCCAGATCCAGTAGCTCTATTTGTATTGACTCATAAAAGTGAATGATAATCAATTGACTGAATAAATACAAGGGAGCTGTTAGAAAAAATTCAGTGAAAACAGGTTAAACTTCTCTGATTTTGAATACCAAAGGATCTCTGGTGAGGGAAGAAAAAAAATTGGATTCACACATAATGTTGAGCTGAGGATTTAGTTATACCTCAAATCATATTCTTGGTAGATTTCATATAAAAAACTACGTAAGAATCGAATAAGCCACATGATGGCTTAGCAAGATGTATAAACCAGGCTGCTGATTTGTATGGGCAGCTGTGATCAGTTGTACTGTGGAAAAATTGGCAGAGGTAGATTTTGCTTAACAACCAGAGTGGGGTCGCCAACTCCATCGCTAAGTGGCATGATCATTAAGCAACACATTTGAATGCAATTTACAATTTTACTACCCGTTTCTCCATTGACTGCTTATTGGAAACTGAAGTTGCAAAAATGACACTCGCATAATTGGAATGCTGCAGTAGTTGAAAACACCTGACAGTTGTGAAGCGCTTGAATCAAGATCATGTGACTAGGAAGATGCTGCAAAGGTTGTAAGTGCGATGACCAGTCGTAAAATTACTTCTTCAGCATCATAATTTCAAATGGTTCCTAAACAGGGCAATTGTTAAGTGTGAACTATCTGTACATCCGAGTCCTTACTCTATCACAGGTTTGATTATTCACACATGCTTTTTTCCTAAGGCAGAGAGAGGAACTGGCCTAATCATCCAAGTGGCTTCAGGCTTTACGTAGAACACACTGTCCCCCAGTTTCTAGCCTTGTATCTTTAATTACCACCCCAAAGTGGCTTTTACATGCATATTATACCTAGTTCTCAATTTAAAACCACAACTGGGACATAATCATGAATATTATAGGTCCATGATGGCGAACCTATTGCACGGTGCCATAGGTGGCATACAAAGCCATTTGAGGGCACGCGATGCGTTGCCCTGTCAGCTCCAGCACACATGAGCGTGCTGGCGAGCTGATTTTCAGCTTTTTTTTGCCCCCCTGAAGGGAGAAAAGTGGCCCAACAGGCAACCTGGAAGTCCATTCCTGAACTTTCTGTTTCTGTGTTGGGCCTTTTTCTGCCCTCCCCAGGCTCCTAGAAAGCTTCTGGAGCCTTGGGAGGGCAAAAAATGGACCTAACAGGCCCACTGGAAGTCAGAAAATGGGCTGTTTCCAGCCTCTGGAGGAGCCATTTTTGCCCTCCGCAGGCTCCAAAAGAGCCGTGTGTACATACTCTGGACAGCAGGGGGTGTCACACGTATTCTCAGGAGGTATGGCATGGGAGGCATTAAATTATGGGGGTGGGCACACGAGTGTG
The DNA here is from genome assembly GCA_026931265.2 of Tropidonophis doriae. Classification (NCBI taxonomy): domain Eukaryota; kingdom Metazoa; phylum Chordata; class Lepidosauria; order Squamata; family Natricidae; genus Tropidonophis; species Tropidonophis doriae. Next base: position 2,580 of record JAPKID020005746.1, on the reverse strand, counting down.
CACAATAGCACAAGCGTGTGTACTTTAGGCACCCGAGGCGAAAAAGGTTCGCCATCACTGTAGTTCTTGACTTATGACCACAATTGGGACTGGAATTTTGATTTTAAGTCCTTGTTATCATTGTTGAGGCATCCCATCACCAGGCTTATATTCATGGGAACTAAGGCGGTGGGGTGGCGGAAAACTCTGCAGCTGAAATGATTGAAACAACAGAGGAGTAACTGCTTCAGTTAGAAATTAATGAGCACATTTAGTGTACTGTATGCCAGGAATACATTGCATCACGATCGCATCAAGATGATCCCAACATCCAGCCCAAGATTTTTACTCTTTCTAAAGCAGGAACAGGTAGCTATGTTTCCTGAGGTTCCTTGTTATACTGCCTTTGGGGCAGCAAGAGGACATTCACTTCTGTATTAATTCTAACTGCATGGGTCTCCATGTCAAGTAAATAGCCACAGTTGGAAATTGAGAACAGTGGGGGTTTTTTTATTCAAGAGCTTGATAATTTCAAAACTTCTTTCCACCCACTCTCATCAGGATGTTCCAAGCATTATATGGAGAAAAACATGGGGGAGAATTGATATAAGCATTGTGTGTGGGAAGGGAGATTCTTATACACAAGAGAGCAGCACAATTTGTACATTAGCATAGATGCTTTACTCCTTTACACTTGTACTTCCTCTACTGTGCATTGCCTACTCTCCCTGGCATTAAGTCGTTATCCTAGAAGTCTGTTCCCCCTCCCCCCAAATATATTCTGAGACTTATGAATGGAATCTTCCAGTCTCCCCCCACTTGTGATCTAACATTTTCTCACCTGTGTTTATGTTTAACAATATACAAGAACCAACAGTGGCACATGTGCTTCTTGGTTTTGCCTTGGAAAATTGAACAACTTTGTAGAGTCCACTGGAGACAAATTACTAGGAAAGTTTTCTCCCTACTATGGCAATGTCCAGCAACAGTATCATACCCACCCATTGGATGACTGTTGGTGTTAATTGCATCTGGGTCCCTCAAAGCCAAAAAAAAACACCTTGGAGGAAAGGGCCTCTGGTTACAGGACAAGGCTCTGGGCTTTGTAGACACCCCCAAGACAGTGCCCACCATGATCAGTCATCCTGCTGCAGTTCCTGTTGGTGCCTGCTCTGATACCACAACATGGTGGGGAGATTTTGGCAGCCGTGGTAGCGACGCTGGCGTTCTTCCTCTCCTAAGGGTGGCACAGAATGGCAAGGGGCTCCTGCTAATGTGACATTGAGCAGCTGGATTGGAGTGCCAGAGGCGAAGACTGCAGACCATGAACCCACCTGCAAAAACAAGAAAAACTGGCTTCACTATGAAGGACAGCTGATTCAGAATCAATTGGGGACGCTTCAGTTCATGACTTTAACCTTGTGTATCATCACCCTGTAAAGCTATTCAGTAAAAGAAGTCATATCATCATCAAGGCCCATCTGCTTTCAGTTGTGCAGACTTTTAAGAAAAATTTCGTTGCTTGGGAGCTGCACAAATTTCACTTAAATCTTTTGGAAAAAATTAGTTGTGATTTAAGCTAGCACTGATTACAACTGAAGGTACAGCAACTAAATGTAAGTCACCAAATTTAAAGAGTTATGACTGAAATGCATTTTCAAGTTAGGAACATCCAACATTTATTTTAGCAGTAGAACTTTAAAAAGCAAGATATAATACACCCATGTTCTCCATTCAAATGAGCTCAATTTCTCCCTCCAGTTCCCATCAAACAGTTAGAATAATTTCCTGACAGTTAGAATAATTAATCAGTGGAACAGCTTGCCTCCAGAAGTTGTGAATGGCACACCACTGCAAGTCTTTAAGAAGCTGTTTGATAGCCATTTGTCTGAAATGGTATAGGGTTTCCTGCCTAGGCAGAGAGTTGGACTAGATGACCGCCAAGGTCCCTTCCAACTCTGCTATTGTATTGTAAAGGACTACTTTGCTGGATATTTCTGATCTAGCATTTATTTTTTCTCTTCAATGCAGAGATTCTGAAACCAGTTGAACTATAACATGGTTGCTAAAGGTAATCATTTTCAGAGGAGAGTATAACCATGGTTTACCCAAATAGTCCATTTTCTGGATTGGCATAACTTGGGTTGGTTTGCAGAATTCAGTAACCTAAAATGTAGTTAGCTAGTACTTTGTTCCACTTGCCAGGCAAATATAGCCTGTATCTGTTATGGTGCCATTGAAGAGCAATTGACTATATGCCCTAGACAAGTCAGCGATCTTCTCCATCACCTATACTGCACACAGCACATACTGCTTCACAAGAGAAAATCAACCTGATTGCCAGATGATCAGAAACTGGCTTATCTAGACAATACAATACAATACAACACAACACAATACAACACAATACAATACAATACAATACAATAGTAGAGTTGGAAGGGACCTTGTAGGTCTTCTAGTCCAACCCCCTGCGTAGGCAGGAACCTTAAACCGTTTCAGACAAATGGCTATCCAACATCTTAGACTTCCAGGGTTGGGGCATTCACAACTTCTGGAGGCAAGCTGTTCCACTGATTAATTGTTCTAACTGTCAGGAAA
>JAPKID020005745.1:0-10972 GCA_026931265.2 Tropidonophis doriae | reverse complement strand
AATGCCTTAGTACTTGGCCATGTAAGAAGATAGAAAGGTCCGTAACTGTGGAATATCTATCATCATGCAACGATTGCAGTTTAGTGTTTGGTACCTGTTAAAACCTGTGATTTTTTTTAAATATTCCAGTTAAAATCCAGTTTTAGTAAGTCTTTGATTTAATGGACTGCACTTTTATTTCCATAACAAAAAAGATGTTATACTGTTCCAGTTTAATAGGTCTTTCTCAGCTTTTCCTTCCTATGATATTAATCTATTTTGTATTCTAATTGATATATTGCCCTGATATTATTTTGTGATGAAATATAGAGTGATAAAGACAGGGATAGTCATGCATATATAAACAAACAACTCTACAATGTTTACTGAAAAACTGAATTATGTAAGTGGAAATGGGAGGAGTTTTGAAATCTCAAGTGGGAAATATCCTAAAAAGACTAATGAAAAATAAAATCAATCTCCAACTTTCAAATAACCCAAAAAAGATATCTTATAATAAATAGTTTTTATGGTCAAATATATCATAGACAAAATTATTTTGACAAGAATCCTCAGTTGAGCTTAGCTGGCCATGCCCACCCCAGCCCCCTGAGGTCAAATACAACCCTGATGCAGCCCTCAATGAAATCGAGTTTGACACACCTGCCATAGACATTACAAGCCAAGATCATCTTTTATTCCTTCATTTTTTTAGTGCTCACCAGACAAAGCACTTTTATTGTTAGTATACAGTATAGGCATCTGTAAGAAGTTGCAATGACATTAAATTATGTGTTCTGTTCATAAAAATGTTATTCCACAAATGACGCAATAATGTACTTATGATGTTTGACCTAAATAAGTAAGTTACAAAGGTATCTGAGAGAAGCTCTTATTTACAAGCCACAAGCAGTGGCTATTTGAACTGAATGAAGCTATGCAGTACATTGTTTAAGTAAAAAAAGAAGTCAAGAGGGAATGCTTAGAACAGATGACAGAGTCTTCATATAGTGAAAAAATAAATAAATAAAGGTAGGGAAATATGCTGGGTGAATAAAGGTTATGAAAAGTTGAATTTTTAAAAGCCTGAGAGATAACAGTATCTCTGACAGCAACTGAATGCTAAAAATGTTCTGGATGTTAATTTCCAAGAGAAGCTGTATTGCTTCTGGAAAAGAAGTCACTAACTTGTACTTATGAGAAATATACTGGGCTTCTCTAAGAATATTTAGTAAGTCTTAGTTATAAACTACTAAAATAGATACTTGTCTGCCTCATGTATCATGTTACTTCATAGTTTATTCAATAATAAATGGAGTGGGTCATACAAAACAGCAAGCCATAAACCATGATTCACAAAACACAAAAGTTAAACCAAGCAACTGCCCTGTTGTTTTGTGTTATGAGAGACCCCAGCTAATAATTACAACGTGCTACATATATAACAGGACTAAGAAGATCATCATTACCAGTACTTTAAATAATGCTATAATAGAATAGTATACATATAGTAAACTACTAAAAAAGGTCATACAGATACCAAGAGGCAATGGTAAGCATTTTCTAGTGCAGCTCCAGGCAACTGCAATGAAAAATTACCAACATTGTGATAATATGCTCAGAATTTCATAGTAGAGTTGATTTGGGCTTATTTTGAGTATCTTCAAAATACCACACCATCACAATGTAGGAGTTGTCTGTGGACACCTAGGCAATTGACCACCATAAACTAATATGAGAGCAGAATCCCAGTGCAGACTGCCATCAACAGGCAAGTCAATCGAAAGCAAAAATTCATATCCTCTAAAAAGTTTTAACTCATTATCAATTTTTTAAAAAGAACACAAAGAAGCTGCTTCTTACTTTGGTTGTTGAGGCTGCAGAATTACTGGCTGCAAGGGTCGTTATCACATCGCTGTTCACAGTAGTGCAAGCCCCTGTGGCCGGTGCATGCAATCTGGATTGGACAATTGGTACAGGCAGAAGACCTGGCCTATTGTTGCTATTGCTGTTCACTGTGCTGTTACAGTTACTGTTGCTGTTCACATGATTCCCATTGGCATTCCACTCCCGGCGATCCCATCCTGTGCGATAATCTCTTTCAAACCGGCTGTGGTGCCGTGACATCTCGGCAAAACCAGCAATTGCCGTTTCTCACCGGGATTTTATCAGATTGCCTATCAAGAACCAAAGCAAAAAACAAAGAGAAGTTAATAATTTAAACCTCAGGAGAAAATACACACACACACACACACACACACACACACACACGACAAACATGCCACTAGAGGTAATTTTGTTGTTTTAATTCTTTGACTTGGCAAAGACAACCTATCATTCCAGGGTGAACAGCTTTAAATTGAACTTCTGAAAACCTGTAGGCAAAAGGCAGGATAGAAACATCAGAATTGATCTCTGGAGGAGAATGACCTCTAACACACAGAGGAGGTACCACAATGGCCCAGGGAGGCAAACCAGGACAGGCTACAATGAAACACCAGACATATAAATCACCATTTCAGCTCTCAGTGACAGATTAGTTTCTGAAAGCAGGGTTATATTTTACTTGCCCTCCCCAAATACCCTTTTTGGGTCCTGTATCACACACAACGCCCCACTCCCCCACCCCGTTCTATGGTTCTTTGAAAACACTGCATAGGAAAGATGAGTAGAAAGTGGATTTGCTATGGAAAATTATTTAGTTTATCATATAAATGGAGTAGGGTGCACAAGGTGCCATTTAGTTTTAGAGTATGACAGAATTTCTAAAGGCAAATAAGTACTTTTGATTTAATTACTATTTTTCTATATAAATTGCTTCCAATTATAATATTTTGGGGGGGGGATTTAGGTATTATGAAGGCAAGGTACTCTTTATGTTAAATGTCAACATCCTTGAGAAAAGCATCTAAGGTTTTGGTTTTTTTAAGAGCTTCCTAGAATGTCCAACAAACATAATATGATACAGAATCCCAAGATGGAAATACATCCAGTATAATGATTTTCCCTTCAAAATTCCTAAAGGTCAACTCAGTTTCTTGGTGAATCAATTTCTTACCTGGCAAACTCCTAAACTCCCCCTATTAATTTCTCTGTTCTATTTTGTAAAGTAATAATATTGTTTTTACAATCTGCTAATTCAAATTTGTAGGAGGATGTAGTTCATGCCTACAGATTAAACAGAACACTCAAAGTCAACAACAAAAAACTTATTTTTAATGCATTTTTTAAAGAAACAAAAAATGCTGCAATAATTCCCTCCTCTTTAATACAAAGAATGCCAGTCAGAAAATGGGGAATTTTATTTATAAATTTGTAGGCCATCTGATTCCACTGTGAATCTGGATAGCATATAACATCAATTTAAAACAATGCAATACAGAACAATATAAAAAAAAACTTGAGAGAAAAATGTCATAACCTCTAAACATTACACACTCCATTCTAGCCCAAGGACTGGGGACGAAGTCAAATTTTAAGGGGTCATTTCAATAAAGCCAGAGTGATGGATGAATAGATCTATGGGGGAAGCTGTTCCAGAAGAATATTCAATATTCAAGGCCTGGTTATTTAATCCCATGAAATGATACTGTTTAACCAACAGAACCTTGGTGCCATTTGGACAGTGATGGCTAACCTTTACAAGAATGAGTGCCCAAAGCACACACCTGCCTGAGCCCCCAAAATTCAATGCGTGCCCGAATCCCCAAAATCCAATGCCTATGTGACCAACATGCATGTGCCCCACACCCTGCACACACCCTCCCCCAGCGCATTCACACGTGTCCCCTGCACATGTGCCACACACACATTCATGTGCAGGGACCCGATGACCAGCTGACCAGTGGGAGAGGCTCGTGCATGTGTGGCAGAGCTGAACTGGGGCAATGGCTAACGTGACTACAGAGAGGACACTGTGTGCCACCTATGGCACATGTGCCATAGTTTCGCCATCACGGATATAGGACATATATGCCATACAGTACAGGTAGATACAGACGTTTCTTTAAGATAGAAAGACCCTGACATAACCACGCTCTGTGCCACGAAGGAGAAAACAATAGGGGAAAATAATACCTCGAATTCCACCCAGAAGCTTACTGTGAACCAGAGCATCTCATGAAGCAGTGTTTTTACACACTGTTGTTGCTGTCTTCAAAATCTAATGAGAACGCTTTAGTTTGAAAATTTCTACAATACAGAATATTTATCTGTGGTTTCCATATACAGATAAAATATTATACCAAAACATGTAATCACAGTCACTATAAAAATAGCTACCATAGCTTGTTATTAGAAGGGGAAAACACACACACACAGATCTGTGCATTTACAGATAAGCATCTACACTGCACTAAAAGTTGCCAAAGTAGATATTTTGACAGGCCCTACTTTGTTTCACATTCCCCATGCAATGGCTGCAGAAAGATTGAGAGCTTTTCTGTAAGCAGATCTGATGACAAGGACTGCATCTGCTAAGTGTGAAATATTCCACATCTTCATAGCAAAGCCAGAACCATTTCAGAGAGACATTCAAAAGCGGAAGCATTTTATCTGAAAACATAAAATAAATAACACAGAAGACCATGGTACTAAACTCAAACAAAATGTGCTAATGTTAACAGATTTATGGGAATACTTTCATTCTTGGACCACAACAGCATATTAAAAACAAAGCACCGTGTTTTTCTCTTGTCAAAAACATGAAAAGGATGCACTACATGCCAAATGCTTCTCTGCGTGCTAAATTATTGATTTTATCTGGATTAACAGAATATCACTTTTAACAAGAAGCCTTTTAAGCTACATACTGCCAACTTTAGAAGTAAACAAAATATTGTAAAGGTAGTATAGGTTTCCTCCCTCCCTTTCCCCCACCACTTTCTAGGCCTGGGTAGTTGATTTTTCCTCTCTTTGTTTCTGCTCTTAGTCCAGAATTGTATCACTGAAGCCATTCAGGAGCTTCTACACTATTTCAATGTTTCGTACATTGATGGGTTATTCATTGATTTCCTCTTCAAACCAGAGTCAGTTCAAAGCTTGGGTTCTGAGCCCTCTGAACTTCCCCCCTCCTCCCCAAAAAATATTGATTTGCCCTTATTTCACCATATGCTCTTTTAGTTTCTTACGCTCCTCCGACTTTTCTTTCTGTTTCCAATTACAAGATCCTAGGGTTCTGTCTCCATAAATCTGAAATCAGTTCCCACCTACCCTTCCTCTGTGAAAGTTTAAATACTTTTTTATTTGACTAACAGGTTAATGTGTGTGAGCTTCTCATATCACATTACTCGCAGTAAGATTTGTTGTTTTAAGGTTAGAATTGTTTTATATTCATTAAAGACACAAACTAGTGTCGTATAGTTCTTTTAAATAGCAGAATAACAGAGATGGAAGGGACCTTGGAGGTCTTCTAGCTCAACTCTGCTCAAGTAGGAAACCCTATAACAGGGATCGGCAACCTTAAACGCTCAAAGAGCCACAAAGGTTCTAACTTGAAGTCCCCTGACCGGACGTCCAGTTCCCCACCATAGAGTCTCCTCCTAGTGCGGCATCCTTTTTCTTCCACCTGTCCTAACTGAAAGTCCTATCAATTGTGGAGCCGACCGGCGACAGAGAGCCACAGCAGAGGGATGAAAGAGCCACATATGGCTCCAGAGCCATGGGTTGCTGTCCCCTGCCCTATAATATTTCAAAAAAAAAAAAGCTTGTTCAATCTCTTTTTAAATTTTTTAAAACATCTCCAGTGTTGGGGCACCCACAAAATATGAATGGTTAGGTTTGATCGGTTTTTGTTCTAAATCTTGATTTTACTGGTTAGTTATTAAGATATGAACTCAGGCTCTTGGGTGAAATTTTTTATTTTGTTTTCCTTTTGATTTGCATTGTCCCCTTTCAGCAGCGTAGCCAGGAGCCATACACTAAAACACCAAACAGCTTGCCTAAAAAACTATATTTGGTTTTGGTTTAGCACAGGGGTGTCACGTAACGTATCTGCCCCCCCTGCTATACTGGGCATGGGTCTGGCCAGCGTGTGATGCATCTGGCCCATGGGCCGTGTGTTTGACAGCCCTGGTTTAGCACACGTAGGAATCCAGCCATTCTGGTTTATTCAAGAAATCACGATTAAAACAAGCCATAACTTTCTAAAAAGAGTTTAAACTACAGAAGACTAGATAAGGGACACAGGGCCATCCAGGCAACAGTAGTGCATGTTTTTTTTTCTCTGCTAAGTATTTCAGTAATACAACTTTAAGAGGATTTGGGGAAGATGAGTGAAATACAATAGCATGGGTGAAACGGGTAATATCTACTCAAAAGCAGATAGGATTTTTTTTAGCAGTCAACATCCAGTCTTCGGAGAGTTTCCCTGGAAGCATTTGAAAGGTCTGCCTATATATCTACCAAGGCCTTGAGAGAGAAGGGGATCTACAGAAGATCCTGGTATTTCTCTGGTGGGCTTCAACACTCTTCTGTACTTAAGGTGAAAGGAACTGCTCATGGCATCAGCAAATCTATCCAGACAGCATTTTGTTTAACCACATTGACCAGTAGGTTGTAACCTCCACCCAAAAAGCATGGTCAGGAAATATTTCCTTGGTATTTGTGCACATCCGTAAATATAATTGTTATATTGATTGATAAATTATGCAAATGGCAATTTGGCCTAGATTTCAGCTGTACTGAGGATGCTTTTAAGTGTTCAGCCAATGCCACAAACCCACAGACAGATTGACTCTTGTATGCTTTCACTTTGTAGCTTTTTAGTGGATTACAACTATTTTTATCATACCCTGGATTTTTCTGATTTTTTTTTTGAAGAACCAAAACCTCTCTTGTTTCAGCTTCTGCCTTGATCTCCACTGTCCATTATGTTCCTCAAAAAGGAAACACATGCACACATTTTCTTCTAAAGATTTGTCAGACCATAAATGTATCCTTGCTGGATCAGATCTAAAGTTTATTTGGTTGGCCACAAGTTTTCAGGAAACTCACAACCAGACATGAAGAAAATGCCTACAGCCTTTTGTTCTGCCCAAACAACAGGAGGTATACTTTTGTTTTCAGAGATATGCTGCTTTTGAAGACAAGGTGCTCAGTAGGCTAATAAAAAACCAGAGAAAAATCTCCCCAAAGCAGAACATAGTTTGGGCTGTACATTATTTTTAATAATTAAATTTCAGTTGCAGAAAAAAATATTTTTTTCTTATGTAAATGTGTACAGGTGTTATTTTAGGACAATCGTGACAAAGGACACTATTATTTTTCCTCTGCAAAGAAAATACTGTAGAACCAAGGAAAAATGTATGCCCATTTTTGTTTAATGTTGAACATTTTAAAGCAGTTCAATTCTCTGGATAGCATACAAAATTCTGAAACACAACAGTAGGGAAAATAGGGAAAGCTGCCTAGTCACTATTTTAAATATATATTTTGCAACACTTTTAAGATGACAATAAAAGTACAAAAGCAAGGTAGCATCTACAGTAATGTATCAGCGAACCAAAGATACTTTAGGAAAACGTGCAATCCTTAAGAGAGCCACCACTTTCTTGAGAACTGCACAAGATTGTGCAGTTGTGATTTCATGGTGAATCTGTAGTCAAAAACTAAAACAAAATTAAGAAGCAAGGAGGAAAAACATTTAAAAAGTAAGATTTTTCCTTTGAACTTAAATCTTGGTGACTTCATGGACCCATTCCGGTAATTCTTTTGGCATCACTACAGAAGAGTTTACCACTGCTACAGAGGTGGTATTCAGCAGGTTCTGACTAATTTTGGGGATTTTGCAGTAACCTTCCCCTGGAGTGGGGAGAGAATAGAGATTTTGCAGTCCCCTGCCATGCCCACCAAGCCAAGCCATGCCATGCCCACCAAGCCACACCCACAGAACTGGTAGTAAAAAATCTGCTTAGCTTCAGAGTTCACCCCAGGCCAGCCAGAGGCTGACACCTGAGGAGATATAAGGGAGATAATGTTCCCTGGACTTCACCTTTTATTTAGCCCTCTTCAAATCCCCCTAAAGTACGTGTGTGTGTGTGTATGTGTTTGACATTCCTGTCTGCAAGTTCTCCATATCTTTGATGTATAATTTCTCCATCAGTTATAAATCCATACAAATTGAAACAGGTTTCCAAAACATTTTTTTCCTAATGTACCTGATTTCCTAATATGAAATTGTCAGCTCAGTTTTCACAAATACAGGTAGTTTATGAAAGCACTTTATCCTATTTTAATGCATTTGCAGCATATAATTTTTCCCAATATATAAAAACATGGTTTTGCCTTTTCATAATGTGTACATTTTAACACCTTCTGATCGGTTAATTATATTGCAACATTAAGAAAAGTGCAAGTATTGGAACATTACTATTTTCCCTTCATATTTTAGCCATGAAGTGCAAGTTGAATATTTTCCCATTAAAATGGAACAAAACTCCCCCAATCAAATGGAGCAGTTCGGTGGCACTTTAGTGGTACTTCATCCAATCCACTGTCATATCCAAGCATTATTTTCTCAAGTGTCTTATCCATATTAAATGGACCTGCTAATTTGGTTCTATTTGTGCTCTGAATCAGACTTCACATTGAATGTATATCACTGTACAGCTAGTTCTTGAGTTATCACCACAATTGAGCCCAGCATTTCTGTTGCTTAGCAAGACATGATGAGCATACATGTTAAACTGACAAGCTTCGATAAATAAAAACCGATTCTACATGTACATCCAGTTGCTATATGTAAGTGAATTGTGCTTCATTTTATTACCTTTTTTGTCACAAGTAAAAAGATCATCATAGTTGTTAAGTGAATCATGTGGTCGTTACGTGAATCTGGCTTTCTCCATTAACTTTCCTTGCTAGAAATCACCTGGGAAGGCTACAAATGACATGACCTCACGACAGTGCAACTGTCATAAATAGAATATAAATATATGAAGAATAGGAATAGGAATAGAATAGAAATAGAATAGACTTAACAGAGTTGGAAGGGACCTAGAAGGTCCTTTAGTCCAACTCCTTGCCTAGGCAGGAGATCCTATACTATTTTCAGACAAATGGTGTCTATTCTCTTTTTAAAAACTTCCAGTGTTGGGGCGTTCGCAACTTCTGGAGGCAACTTCTGTTCCGCTGGTTAATTGTTCTAACTGTCAGGAAATTTCTCCTCAGTTCCAAGTTGCTTCTCTCCTTGATTAATTTCCAAGTTGCCAAGCACCTGAATTTGCAATATCATGGGGATGCTGCAGCAATACTTTTTTCAGAGACGTTGTATTTTGAACAGGTTGTACATCAAGAGTACAATGAGTGTGGGATACCTCTCCTACACTGGTGAAAGGGGGCAAAGGCAAAACAAGCTGCTATCCAACAACGCCTTATGGTTCAAATTTCAGAACACAAATAGGTAATGGACGCATTTGCATGATAACACGCATTGTTATATTAGCCACCCTGCAGTTTGCTGCCCTAGGAGCTGTTGTAATATGGGTCTCCTTAGGCAGAGATATCTGTAGGAACCAATGTTTCCCTCAAAATGATAAAAGCAGCTGTCTACTGTTGTGATGCAAGCTCCACCTCTTGCTTGTGTTGCCATGGTGTGACATTGCGTTTGTCATTTTCCCTCCTTCATCCCCCCTGCTGTCGTCCCCCCCCCCACATCCCGCCATTAGGTAAACCCTTCAGAAACTTAGCCACCAAATTCTGTACTAATAGGAACTTCCACCTCATTTTAAAGGCCTTTACAGAATTTCAGCCAGGAGGTTAGGAGAGAGAAATCTTTTAATGAGTCTGCTTTCCCCTAATAACATGCTCTGCAGTTTCTTAGCCCTGTTGCTTTATTAATAAGAGAAGACCAAGCTTTCTTTGAGAATATATGCATCTACAACAAAGGCGGGGGAATAAATGAAGCATTTAAAAATAAAGATAATTTTTGGCTTGAGGGGATATTCTAATAACAGCAGCAAAAGCAGTTCAGTTTTACATATTAGTTATATACAACAACTGGATGTACAAGCAGAATCATTTTTTATTTATTAAAGCTTGTCAGTTTAACATGCATGCTCATCATGCTTATTCCCTGAGTATATCAATGTTCCTTTTGCTGTTAACTGTACAGATCCAACGGTAGATCATTACTTTTTTATCGATCTTGTTATTCTTTTATTTTTAGTAAAATATGGAAGGAAAAATGGTATTGATTTCATCTGCTAATTATTTCTGTTTTGACATTAAAGACAATGCCTGATGAGCAAGGGGGCCAATGCCAGCTACCCTAACAAAAAAAAAAAGTATCCGTAGTTTAATTGCAAAATCAAGCATTTCTCATCCAAAGCACTCCTCTTTGCTGAGAACTATCTCACATGCCTGCTATGCAATTTCTTTAGTGCTATTAGGTCAATACGGGTTTTGTTAAGCACAGAGTTCAGCATGGCTAATAATCAAGACCTTTTGTTGCATCTCTGATACTTTCCCTGGGTGCTGCGATATGGGCACAAATTAAATACAAACCAAATTGATATTCCGCTTTATTTCAACTGAGTTATTCTTGGGGCTGTATTCCCTTCTTTCCAGGCTACTTTTCAGGACGGATTAGAGTCCCTGATTCCAGAAGCACATCCTTTGGATTTTCCAACACCACTGTTTGCACATATATACATCAAGACAGAGTGTAATATATTATGAATTCATAGAATCCTTCCTATGAAGAAAGAATTCTTCTTACCTGAGCTTCATTAAAGGTAAATATTCCCCTCCCACATATGTACTAGTTGTCCCTGACTCGAAGGGTCGGTGCTCATCTCCGTTTCTAAGCCGAAGAGCCAATGCTGTCCAAAGATGTCTCCGTGATCATGTGGCTGGCATGACTAAATGCCAAAGGCGCACGGAATGTTGTTAATGCTTTAAATGCTTAATGTCGCATCAAAGGTGGTTCCTATTTTTCTACTTGCATTTTTACGTGCTTTCAAACTGCTAGGTTGGCAGAAGCTGGGACAAGTAA
>JAPKID020005744.1:0-10973 GCA_026931265.2 Tropidonophis doriae | reverse complement strand
GAATGCACGAAATGTTTGAAATGATATGTATGTAACTCATGCCGCTTTAAATGGAAGAATAATTAGTCTTTGTATGAGGCCTTGGTGCGGCCTGCACCCCTGATATCGATGCCTTCAAAATATTTTCTATTACCCTATCTACCCTTTCCCTGAAAAAAAATTGTAAAAACCAATAAAACTTTTTGAATACGAACCATTGAGCCACCATGTCCCCTTAATGAAGTATAAAGCCCTTTTAAGTTCATTTTTTTGACTGACAAATGGATGCTTTTCTAAAAATTACGAGTAATGCATCCCACTTTTATACTTTTATCACAGATTAGTCCGTTTTAAAAACAGCTCTGCTATAATATTATCAGGCCAAATAGGTCTGCATGGCCAGTAAACAACAACTTCAAACAACAAAAAAGTTTCTAACAATTGTACCAACATAACTAACAGAACATTCTGAACACCCTGGATTTTATCCCAAAGGTGGTTTTTCAAGAGGCAACTGGACTTTCTGATTTTTCTTTGAAGACATTTTGCTTCTCATCTGAGAAGCTTCTTCAGCTCTGAAGGGACAACCCTGACCTGGTTGATTGAGCATTTCCATAGACGCTCTGGATTTTACTGTCACCCTCCATTCATTCAATCCTGTGTTCCTACGACTGAAGAAAAAGCCCCATTCTTTCCATGGTAGTTTATACAATTTATTATTCCTATATACAACAAGAGAAGACTATATATATTTTAAATATACACCCTTTAACCAAGATCCAGGAAAAGATTCTTGTTAGAACAAAGATAAGATTAGCAATTTACCTTAGCTAGTTTTTCTCCTCTGAAGTTTAGAGTCACAGCTTCAGTATTTCTAGGATTGTGAACTTCTATGTGAACTTCATCGTTATCTTCGTATTCACGTATTAAGGCAGCTTTCAGTCTGGCCATTTCATTCTGCTCACCATGCACCAATATCTGCATGACAAATACAAGCATCCAGAATTAAGAAGATAAGGAGAGGAAGAAAGAGAAGAGAAAGCAGCTACTGCATACAGAGTATGGTTTTGACAGTTTATGTACAATTTCCCTTGTACTGGATTATATCTTTCTGGTTCTCAAATGTTACTATTCTTTCCCAACTTTCTCAGCTTGGAAACTACCAAGTGAGCAGGATATTCTTCAGTTCTCCCGGTTTTTCATAAAAGCTGTCCTCCCAAAGGCTTTCAATTTTTTGCCAGTGAAATAGGCTGTAGGAAAGTGGTGGTGGACAAGTGTCGAAATGCACAATGAGGGATATGAGCCCTCATTTTTTAAAAAAATATTCTGATTTTCATTAAATCATTGTCATCTTATATCATTCAGATGTTCTTGTTGTTTCTTCCTTGGAACTTTTCCCCAAAATTATTTTCTCAATGTGTGTCACAGCATTTCCTGAAGAACCAGTTTTAAAATAATACTTTTGAGAAGTATAGATTGTTTTGAGAAACAATTGAAAAGGAATTAATAAATATGACATTAAATATGGCTGAATGGTAAATTTGTACAGGAAAGGAGACGGTTAACATTAGATTGAGAACCTAAAATAAAACGCCTTGAACTTGTGTTGAGAACTGATCAATAATTATTTGCTGCCTTGAAAAGAAGTTAGAAACTGACCACATGGGGGGGCTTGAGTGCTCGAATAAACTCGCTGGTTTGCTGGTAATCTGTATGAGCGGAGAAAGAAATGTAATCCACAGACATCTTCAGTGGTAGTTTCTGTCCTGACATGGTTGTAATTTCTTCAGGCTCAGACATGATATGCTGCAACAGCAGAAAATACACAAATCCCAACAATATTTTATAATTCCATTTACAACAGAAAAATATTGAACATGCCTTTTAAATGCCTAGCATAACAATTCTGGGCACCAGTCTGGTCAAGTTACCAAATTCAACATCTCAATTATTCTGCTTTTCACTACAAAGTACCCAGGTCTGATGGAAATACATACAAAGAAATTACTATAATAACTGAAGATCATCCAAACAGTACCGAAGTTCAGTGAATCATTGGACTCACTTGCCATGGAGCAAACAGCCTGGATGTAAATTAATTTAAGTATGTGTAAAAAACACATGTACATACACAGGAATACTGCCAGGTAATGACATAGGTCACTGATTGGCAGCAAAGGTGAGATCACCATTCTTTGGTGAGCTCCTAAATCCTCTGTGTGATGCTACAAATAGTGCTTTTGTGTGCCTCTTTAGAGAGCATATGAGATTATGTAGGCCATTCAATCGTTCTTGAGATGTCTAGTCTCCTAGAACATATGCTTTCTCACGGATTGAGGAATTAATGTCTGGAACCCCTTAAATCTTATCTAATTGTGGGGTTTTTTGGTGCTGAGTGCACTGATGATGTCGCCTAGTTTGCAAATGAAACATCTATAAGAAAACAACTGAGCTCAGAGAGCACCAAGGATCCCATAGTTCAACCCTGAGCTACAAATATTCTGGTCTTTCATACCTGATGATTTACTATTACACAATTAAGTTTTACCATTTGTTACATAAATTGTAATGAACATTTAATATGAAATAAATGCATAATAAGGCTGTATCTATATCAATATAAGTATGGTGTATATATTATGCATTACCATGCTACCAAATTTATTTGCTTAAACGAAGTATGGGTTGTCTTTTACCCACCAACAGAGTACTCAAGCACGAATGTCTTGCACATAGTACAGAGAGAAGATCTCACCTTGGCAAGGGTTCCTTCCACACAATAACCTGCTATGATGACTCCATTTCTTTTGTCTGTGCACCAGCTCTCAAATAATTCTCTGGATAAGCCACTCTGCATCATACCAGGGGAAGCCATTACCACACTGGGGCCAATGTCATCAAAATGATCCATGCTCTAGATAAAAAGAGAAGAAAAATAGTTCATTTGAAAGAATCAGATTCTATCAGGACTGTGGGCTCCATATATCTGGGCTGGGTCTGCATACTGTGAGTCCTAGAAAGATGCCTATCATTAAAATGCTCACAGCTAAGAGGTGCTTCTGGTCTGGCTCTTGTGGCTTGGTGCTAGGCCACACAAACAGTGGGCAAATGCATGTGCACGCAAAGCTGCATTCGCGGAAGGCATCCCTTACCTCCCTCCTCTGCTGCCAGTCCAGAAAGGTTGGAGACCGCTGCAGTAGACCACAAGAATTACAGGAAGCGCTCCTAATATCTGTAACCTCAAAAAGGTACTCTAATCCTGCATTTGGTAAATGGCAGCCAAACTTTTGGAAATCAGGACTGTCTCATAATAGAACTTAGCAACAGCATTTATATACCGCTTCACAGTTGCTTCATGGCCCTCTCAAGTGGTTTACAGAGTCAGCCTATGGCTCCCAACAATCTGGTTCCTCATTTTACCCACCTTGGAAAGATGGACGGCTGAATCAACCATGAGCTGGTCAGAATCAAACTGCCAAACTGCAGGCAGCCAGCAGTCAGAATTAGCTTGCAGTACTGCATTCTAACTACTGCACCACCACAGTTCATACATGCATACATGCATACATACATACATACATACATACATATTAGTTACAGTTAATGAGCTATGTTTCTGATTGCTGAAGATCTCAAAATGTAAATTATGCTGCAGCCGAGAAGGGGAGAATGGAACTCTGTAAGCATCTGTTTCCCAATCTATTTTTAACAAACTTGCAGGCACTTGAGACATTTATCAATAACTAGATTAGGGCCATTAAGAAGCCCAACCATAAACCAGAACTAGAACTATTTGGATTCAACTTGCATGTTCTGTAGCAATACATTTATTCACACTGACCTTCAGATTACTAATGTGCTTGAATACAAAGGGGTTGTTGATATTGATTTGCTTGCGGATTTTATCATTCATGGCATTGACGTAGGTCTGATACACTGCCATGCACTTCTTAGCCAGGGAAGAAGCATAGTATATAGGTATCTCATGTAGTTCAGGGTGATTTTGCCAGTATTCATCTAAACAGACACACAAGACATGAAGTTGATATTAAAAATTGTTCAAATATTTGAGTTCTGAAAAAATATCTGCAAAATCACTATCGTTCCACAATGTAACATTTATATTGTCTGTATTCCTCAGTATAAAATCATAAAAAATATAATGCTTTATAGTTCATCATCAAAATAGCTAGATTTATTCCCAGCTCAGGTGCATCTCCCATTCATACCCAGTTTTCTCAAAATGTACCCGGAAAAGGAATGTTTTTAAAAGCGTCTTAAAATAAGGTGTGGTTTGTCTTCTAGGAAGACGTTCTATAGGAAGGAAGATTCTTGTGAGTCCCCTATCAAAAATCTTGAGACGTAGGGACTTTAATCCAGAAGTACCTATAAAAAAAGGTAAAGGTTCCCCCTGCACATATCTGCTAGCCATTCCTGACTCTAGGGGGTGGTGCTCAGCTCCGTTTCAAAGCCGAAGAGCCAGCGGTGTCCAAAGACGTCTCCATGGTCATGTGGCCAGCACGACTAAACACCAAAGGCACACAGAACGCTGTTACTTTCCCACCAAAGGTGGTCCCTATTTTCTACTTGCATTTTTATATGCTTTCAAACTGCTTGGTTGGCAGAAGCTGGGACAAGTAACAGGAGCTCACTCCGTTATGTGGCGCTAGGGATTTGAACTGCTGAACTGCCAACCTTTCTGATCGACAAGCACAGCATCTTAGCCACTGAGTCACTATTGAAGTCTCTAAAATTGCAAGGCTCCCCCTAGTCACGCTGGACTTTAAAGATTGTCATCATCATCATCATCACCATCACCATCATCATCATCATCATCATCTTGAATTGACACTGGAAACCTACTATTCTGCCAACTAACACAGTTCCTTCAATGTTGGTGTTATACAACAGTGGATTGTTTAGTGTTAATATTCAAGTTGGGTGATCTTTAAAGTTCCAAGTAGAATGCACCTAAGATAACGAAAGTTATCTGCCCTTCAAGGATTCCAATTTCCTCCATTAGTTACATCTAGAGACCCCAACAACATGTTAAGAAACAATTCGTATATGTTAAGTTAGACATATTCAGTAAATACTTACCCAAAATCAAAAGCAATTCTTGAGCTCTTCCCAAAGCAAACACAGGAATGAGGCCTCGTCCTCCCCTGTTTACAATATCATGTACAGTGTTACAGAATCGTGCCTCTCGCTCCTCCCGCTTCTCATGGATGTGAGTACCGTACGTTGATTCCTAGACAAATCGTTGCAGAATTACAATACTACATATGCACATAATCACAATCATCAATTCTTACGAGTATGTTGTGCAAAAAAAAATCTCTAACCAGGTTGATGGGGATAAAATAAAACAGAATTGATGTTCGCAAGTGTTAACCATTGACAAATTACTTTACACTGCTGGCAAACAATGAATTGTCTTTAGAGCAAGTGGTTCTTTTGGATGATCAATGCTATGGAGTCAAAAACAAGAGGATAGCTAAGTCCCACTGTCTGATATGACTTCATCTTTAGCTAACAAAAAAGATGGACATAAGTCACTGAAATGGGAGCACAAGACTGAGGCTGTCCATACCACACTGTGGCCGGGGAATTATCCAGAAAACAGAGTGCATGTGTATCTAAATGAATCGATGTACATACCAGAATATATTAAATAAGAAACTTACAATGATTAGAATATCAGGCTTAATATTGGGAATCTCAGCTGCCATCAAATGCCTGTCTTCCTGCCTTGAGAAGTCACCTGTGTATAAAAGCTTTAAGAAAGAAGTAAAATGACATTGTAATTATAAACATTAAATAGCAAAAAGATCCAAAAGGGTACTGTTAATACTACGGATTAAGTGTAACAAGCAAATGCTTGACAAGGAACCTGTTTTAACCTAGGCTTCCCAAGATCATGAAGCTGACTCCTCATCCCAATAAAACCTCTTTTATTAGGTTAAAGGGAATTCCTCTCCAGCAAAGTCCCAGCAAACAGTGTTTCATGAGGTTTCAGCTACAACTACAGGCCTTTATCAGGCTTGAAGAGTTGCCAGGCTGATATCTTCCAAACGCCACTCTGTAGCAGCAATTACTTGGCAAGACGTCAGAACAGATCTTCACCATAATGAATTGAACTAATTGTCTCCTGCAAACTCCCCTTCCCTTACGCTCTTCTTTATTCCCTATGGGAGGGGCCATTCACCATCCACCTGTGCCTTTATTCCTGAGTCAGCCCTTATTCCTTAGCTGTTCCCTTCTCCGGCAGCTCTGTACATGCACAAATCTGGAACAGGCTCCAGTTGTTCTTCTGCTCCACTGATATCCAACTCCAAAGACAGCTGATAACTGTCGGATGGCCCTGGTCCCCTCCTTGCCTCCCACACAGAGCCCTCATCAGAGCCTTCCCCAGATTCCAGGACTGGCCCATGTTCCTCCTCGACCTCCTCACTGTCTGAGTCTGCCACCAGCTACGCTGGCGGGCCACTACAGGACCAATCTGACATAGCAAAACATAATTTTAAGCACATTGTTCTGATACTGTTTAGATTGTTTTCCTTTTAGTGCTAAAGGAAACAGCTCTATCAGGGGCCTTTCATATTCCAAGCTGCTGGTGTAAGACAAAGAGAATACCCCCTCTCAACCCCAAAAAACCTAGTTCCTTGAAATGGCAAACTCATAGAAACAGAGTTCCAGAGATTTCTCTACATTCTAAGGAAATACCTTCACTCCAGCTATCTCAATCATAAACATGGCTGCTCCCAGAACATGTCCGGCATGGTAACACCAGAATTTGATGCCAGCCACCTCTTTTACTTCATGAAAGTTTATTGTTTCAATTTTCTCCATGCTTTCTTCCAGGTCGGTCTCTGTGTATAGCATATCATCTGCAGAGATATTGCTAAATAAAACAATACGGCAGATCATCATTCAACAGATTTTTTATAATAGGGTAGGGCTTGAAAATACTCACATAATCCAAATTCCAAATTCATATTATTTTAGGATCATTTTTTTCTTACACGTAAAAAAGTTTAACTTACCTGACTTTGACATAATCTGAGAGCAGCCATCTATAAATTGCTTTTGTAGCATGGGTCATGAAAGTTCTTCCTTTAAAGCTGGTTTTTTGCAGAAACCATGGCAATGCCCCACAGTGATCCAAATGGAAACTGAAATAGTCAAAATAAAAAAAAATTGGGATGGGAACTGAACGCTACTACAGCAAACAGCTAGACAACTTTGAAAATGTATTTTTGTGTTATTAAAATAGTTAAACACAGTAAGAACAAATCTGCTATACTTCTTTAGCATTAAAAATTCAGGCAGACAAATCCAAATAAGCTTCTCCACATCAGCTTTGTAACATTTACAGCACTGGGACTGCAGAGGAAGAGTGCGATCCATTACATTTCTAAAAACAGAACAAAGCTTCAAGTCTACGGATGGGACAAACATTCAATATACATATACCAAAACATGGCAGGAATTCTGAGGCTCCATTTCTGGCTGATTTTGGTCTGTTTCTAGACTGAAAGAGAAGTGGTCCAGGCAGCAATGTTATGGGGTGAAAGACAACAATATGCAGCAAAAATCTAGGGAATGTAATGAAAGAAAGGCACTGGGAAAACTGGTGGCTGATTTGGATAGTTGCCATTAATGTTCTTGATTTCAATGCATCCTATTCAGCTGCTCTGACCCACCTCAGCTCTCTCCCTTCAAGTTTTTCCATTTCCTATTGTCCTTTAGCTGTGGCTATAGACAAACTCTTTGGCTTCAAATGCACTGTAAGAATTATGAAAAGGCAGACTACAGGAAGTTTAGGGCAGTGGATAGTAAGATGGTTAAACATGCCATATATAAAGCCAAGAACCGTGATGATGGCAGGGGATGGAGAAACTCAAGAGAGGTAAGCAGGGGTGGTATTCACTTACCTTCCCTACCAGTTCGCAAATGTAACCCTGTCTGCGCATGTGCTCAGTCTTCCGCACATGTGCTCAGCATGCGCGCATGCACGTTGGCTAAAAAAGTGCCTAAATGAGATAGGGGCGGGTGGGTGAGACCACCCAGAATTTCTGCTACCGGTTCGAGTGAACTGGTCCGAACCAGTGGAATACCACCTCTGGAGGTAAGGAAAGCAAGGTGATTAGACAATCAGTGGCAAGTTAGAGCACAAGCCGCGCTTACCAGGATGGGGATGAGGGAGAGAGGGGCAGCCTTTCCTTATTCTTCCTTTAAGACCACTTTAAACCAGAACTACCAGAATGTTCCAAGTTTTGGTTTTGCCAAATTGCAGCCCTCCCAAAACCAGCTTGACATAACTTCAAAATCACAATGTTTTTTGCCTTAGCAAAGAATATATTTTCAGTTTTGTGCTTAGTCATACCCAACCACTGTGGTTTCAGGGCTGAATCCAGAAACAGTTTCTTGAAGACTACAGCTGCCATACTAGGGATTTAAAGGCAAGATAAATCATACATCACTTACTGACTTATCAGAAGGAGATCAGTTTCTGCTGGATCTATAAGATCAATGTAAGGAAGAGCATCCATTCCTTCTAAGCCAGGGTGGATTCCACAGTCAAGCTGAAAATGCATATTGAAATCAAGAAGAATATTACCAATCACTCGAGGTATACATACATGTACATCCTATGGCATTGAAGTCAAACTAATGAAGCTTATGGTGCATACTTAAATGTTTTGTAACGTTATTCTAATCTTAGGATTTGCATGTATGTAGTGTGCAAGTAATATTGAAATAAAGTCTAAACCAGGGATGGCGTGCCAAAAGCAGGGAGAGCGCAGGGGAGTAATGCGCTAGTATGCCATAGGTTAGTCATCACACGTCTAAGCTATACATCAAATAGCTTGAAACTGAACTGTATAATTAACAGAAAAATGGAATAGCCAAGATAAATATCACAAAATGTATTTCTTTCCTTACTGAATAGCCAATAAGAATGTGGTAGTACAATCTTTTTTCTAGTACAGTCTCCTGATGCACCAAATGTTAAAGATGATGTAACTCTATGTGGAGGCTGATCTGACTAGGTTGGGAGCCAAAATATTTTTATTAAATAAATTTTAACAAAGTAAAAACCATAAAAATAGCCAAGGATATAGTTAATTCTATACTCCTCCACCCTCTTGTTAATTCTATACTCCTCCACCCAAAATACATACACTTGGGGGGAAGGATTCAGAATATACATTTAAGTGAAGACACTGAATGATATATTCTGAATAAAGTGAGAATGGTGAACAAAAAAACATTACAGCCAAATGTGGTGCATGAAAACGTATAAGAAAAACTTTAGGTAGATCTAGCCACAACTGAAAAACAGCTACCATACTTTTATTACAAGACATATGAGTATATCTTATTAGATTGTAATCATATGCAATATGTTTTAAAAAACTTTTATTCTTAAAAGTTGTTTTAACACAAAACTGTTATTAATATTGTCCAGGGATCACTAATGGCTAAGAACATACACACATTTGAATAATAAGAAAATTAAAATTAAGAATTTTACAGGAAACAGGAAAATTACATTACCATTATCTTCCTTCCTTTAAATTCCAAAACAATACATGATCTTCCTACTTCCTGCCCAGCACCTCTGTAAAAAATAATAATCCCTCATTAGTTTAATTTTCGCTATACAGGACCAAAACTAGGAACAGAGGTAACTGAAGTTTGCTGTGCATATTGTACTAGACAGGTTTGGGAGATCAATACCAAGTTATTGATCAGGGATATTTTGGGATATTGTTTTGGACAGAATTTAAATTATCTCAACAATAATCTCTACCACAATCAGGCACTACACAGCTTTTCAGAGGAATAGAATATGTTTTTCTGACTCTTAGTGAGCTAGAGGCAATGTAAAGATATGACATAAAGCAGAGTTGCAAGTAAATCTACACTGAGAGCCAAATTAGTTTATAATAATTATTCGTCATTTGCCCAGATGAACTCAAAAGCAAAACTCCACTTAATTCCAGTTTATCATACAGGTAGTCTTTGATTTACAACCACAATTGAGCCCAAAATTTCTGTTGCTAAGCAACAGTTGTTTGTGAGTTTTGCCCATTTTACAATTATTATTTTTTTGCCACAGTGTGGCAAATGTGAATCACTGCAAGTGTTAAGTTAGTAACATGGTTGTTAAGTGACTCTTGCTTCCCCGTTGACTTTGCTTGTCAGAAGGTCACAAAAAGGGGTGACATGACAACGGCCATTGCAAACATCATAAAAACCGATTTGGCATTGGTTACCAAATGTCTGAATTTTGATCACATGACCATAGGGATGCTGCAATGGTCGTAAGGCTGAAAAGCGTTCATATGTTATTGTTTTTTTAGTGTTTAACGTGGAATAGTCACAAAATGAACTGTTGTAAGACAAGGACTATGTATACAAGTAGTCTTTGCTAACTAAACACTTGTTTAGCAACTGTTGAAAATTATGATGGCAGTCACTAATGAAATTAAGTATAAATATACAGAATCAAAGAGCAGCCTCTGTTTAAAAGTTAAAGATGGAGCCATGGTGGTGTGATGGTTAGAATGCAGTATTGCTGGCTAATTCTGCCAACTGCCAGCAGTTCGATCCTGACTGGCTCAAGGTTGACTCGGCCTTCCCTCCTTCCAAGGCGGATAAAATGAAGACCCAGATTGTTGGGGGCAATAGGCTGACTCTGTAAACCGCTTAGAGAGGGCGGTAAAGCACTGTGAAGCAGTATATAAGTCTATATACAGCTTCATAGTGCTTTATGTAAAGGTTCTCCTCGCACATACAGTATGTCCCAACTCTAGGGTGCTGTGCTCCTCTCCATTTCAAAGCCTAAGAGCCAGCGCTGTCTCTGTGGTCATGTGGCCAGCATGACTAAACTGTTACCATCCCATCAAAGGTGGTTCCTATTTCTTCTGCTTGCATTTTTTACGTGCTTTCGAACTGCTAGGTTGGCAGAAGCTGGGACAAGT
>JAPKID020005743.1:0-10974 GCA_026931265.2 Tropidonophis doriae | reverse complement strand
GGGAGTTTAAAGAAAAAAATTCTGTCAATATCTACTATTTTACAACTCTGCCATTTTCCAGCTGATAAAGGTTCCCCTCATCTCTGCTTCAAAGCCGAAGAGCCAGCACTGTCTGAAAACTTCTCTGTGGTCATGCGACCTTCATGACTAAATGCTGAAGGTGCATGGAACACTGTTACCTTCCCACCAAAGGTGGTTCCTATTTTACTACTTGCATTTTTACATGCTTTCGAACTGCTAGGTTGGCAAAACCTGGGACAAGTAATGAGAGCTCACTCCTTTACATGGTGCTAGGGATTTGAACCGCTGAACTCTGACCTTGCTGATTGACAAGCTCAGTGTCTTAGCCACTGAGTCACAGCATCCCTTTTTCTAGCTAGTATACATGGCTTATAGGGCAAATTGTAAGAAGGGAAGAAATTTTAATTTCTAAAAAAAATGCTACATAGGGGAAAGGGTGATCCATCTTTCTCAGCACTCTAATTTCACTTTAAACCTCGCTTTTCAAACTCTAATTAATAGTTTTTAAAAAAACAAATAAACAAATAAAACATGAATAACTATGTTTCTTTTGCCATCACATCGAATTTGTTCCTTATTAACAAAATCTTCACCATATCCATCAGAATTAGGAAAACATGACTTCCTTATACAAGCTTGAGTTCTCAGATTTCTTCTAGGGAAAACATCAAGGTAATATAATCTCAACAGAAGTTATTTGTCTTGACATCTTCAGAAAGAGCAACTGAAGGCGTTCTGGTATTGGGTGAACAAAAAGGGGAGTGGGAAAACCACCAACCACATTTTGAAGGATTTGAATGTACAGTAGCATGTGTGAATGGCTTTCCCATAGACCCCAACATTCTATGTCTAAAATGACTTTCCTGCACTGATTGTACACGTGACCCTCTTTTTTTCAATCGATACACACTCAGCAATTCTGTTTCTATTTAAAATATATATCTTTTAAAAATGGTGAATAGCAGGAGGCTTAAATTAGGAACTCAAAAATTTTGTCAGAAACCATGAATTCATTGAGAAATATTAAGCAAGGTCTTTCATTTTAGCCTTCTCCTTTCTCCATAGCATGCCAAATGTCAACAATAAATGACAATGCATATTTTGATTGATTATTGATTGATTATGTGCCATCCAGTTGATGTTGATTGTTAGCAACCATATAAGATAGGTCTTCTACCAGTGCACTTCTTCCCTCTAGAATTGAATCCATACATCTTGCTTCCTCTTTCCATCTTTCCCAGCATTAGATTCTTTACCATGATGTAATACTAATATATCCAAAGTAGGATAATTGGAATTGATCATTTGTCCCTTGAATGAGAAGATTCTGGGTAGAAGCCACGTGTCATATGTTTATAATGGATGCATGCAAATAAAATGAATGTCAGTTTAAAGTATTGTTCTTTGACTCTTACAGCCCCATAATTGTGCCATAATTCATGCCAGTCATCATAGCTCCATTATATGTACTACTAGTCTGATATTATCTTGTAGGTTTGTCAGGTAAATGCTGAGATAATGTGTCTAAACTACTTAGTCATCTATAAATATCAGTATCTTATATATTTTTCTCCTTCCCATTCATTAACTCTTGACAATCACAAAAAACAGGACAAGCTATATGACTCTAATAATTTAATTTAGACTAATTTAGACTGCTCTTTGACAGACTAATCTGGAGGCAATAAATATTTGAAACTCTCACTTTAATTTTGCACTGTTCTACCATGCAGTGCTACTCGACAATGTTTGCATTTGTGAGCTCTCCAGCTGGTGCTTCCAAATTCAACCTTCTCAATACAGATTGGAGAGCAACTGGCAACAATGCAAAAATGGGATTGACAAAGACTATAGCGGTGGTAGATCTTGCCAGGTTGCTACATCCTGGAAAATATTGCCTGCAGCTATTGAACGCTATTGAATCTGAGATAACATTGCTAACATATGCTGTTCATTCATACAGAACAGGGGTGTCAACCTCGATTTCATTGATGGCTGCATCAGGGTTGTTTTTGCCCTTGGGGCAGGGGTGGACATGGCCAGGGGGCATGGCCAGCTTGATGTCATTCATGTTGGGAGCACGTGTGGTGAGCACTCTGCCAGTGAAAATGGGGTCCCGAGCTCCATTTTGGCTGTGACGGCATCCTGCAACCCTCTGTCAGTGAAAATGGAGCTTAGAAAGGCTTTATGCAGCCCTCTGAAGCTTTGTTTTCACTGGCAAAGGCACTGTGGACCAGTCTTTCACTGTTTCCAGGGTGGCTCCACAGGCCAAATCTAAGCGCCCTATAGGCCGGATCCTGCCCTGGGCCTCGAGTTTGACACCTCTGATAAAGAGTGAGAAGGAGAAGAAAGAGAGATGCTGGATATTTTGCTAATGGTATCAATAGTAGATATGATTATACTAGGAATGATTAGTGGATAAGAAGAAGGGGTAAGTAAAGAATACACTGACCTGATACCATCAAAACTGATACAAAAATGAGCATCCAACAACTGAAAGAAACTGTGCTTGACAGGTAGCACTTGCTTATAAAGTCACCAAGAGTGGGATGTGACTGGTTGAAACAACAATATTATGATTATAGACCAGAGCAACTAAAAATTAAATAATAATAAAATAGTTTCTTTAGAATCGAACCATACTCCAGGGTAAATAATATACCAAATATAATGTAAGACAGTAGTAAAATTTATCCCACTTGAAACAATTGTTTGCAGTATTCACAACCCTGCATTACTGATCATCATTATACAGAATCAAGCTATCTAATCTGTGTCTCTTGAGGTAATAAGAGATTGAGGTAGTCAATCCTTGTCCTCCCTAAATATCTTGTAATTTTGAAAAAAAGTATTTGTAGTTTGAATACATGTATAAAAGAAGCAGAGCAGCCGTACATGTTCCACAATTTCAGTTTTTTCCCTCCCCATATGAAGCAGATGAGAGAGCATTGCAACAGGCTGCACTGGGATTTTTGGATGTGATATTAAGCAAATAATAGGCAGGTGGACACTTTTTTCCTGATCTCATTACAGTCGTTTAAGTAAGGTGGATCCTGGATGAAATCATTTTGGAAATCAGTATTTCTGGCAAGTTGCTTAAAGAATGATTTCCAGACCACATATATAATGTGCATCTAGATGTGCAGAATATTCACTGCAATTCAACGATAGCTTATTCTTTGCTAGATGCAAAACAGAATGACATTTCCAGTTCTGTTCACTTTTAGCAAATCATGTAATATATAATGGCAGAATGAAACAATCCATATTCAGAAATTTCTTGGACACTAGCCTTTGCAATAACTTACTGTACAAGGTCACTTTCACTGGTTGATTGATACGAGCTCTTTAATCAACGTAACTGAATCCTTGATTTCTTGCCATATAAGCCACTCTGGAAATCTATAGTGGTAGCCAAAGTCATTTCTTCTGCCAAAGTTTTAAAGAACAAAAATTCACAAGGAAAAAATAAATAAAATCCCCAGTGTTCTTGAGATCATAAAGTTTGGCATTGCTTGGCTGGAGATAAAATGCCTGTGTCAGTATTTGAATAAATTGTGTTTGGAATCCAATATTAAAAATATTCAAAAAAAAGGAATAGTATAGTATGACATTTTAAGCTAGCAATTCATGCATGGATGCATTTTCTTTTTGGAAGTATTTCTATTTAATTTTCATGGAATTCTGTTAAATGTTTTTAGAATGGCACTTATATATTCCATTTTTATTTGATTCACAAGCAGAACTCCTATATCTGTCTGTTTGCCTGTCTATCTCTTTCTCTCTCTTTCTTTATGGCTTGCTCTTTCCCTGGAGTAAGCAAGTATTCAGCAACAACAATAGCATTTAGACTTATATACCGCTTCATGGTGCTTTACACCCCTTTCTAAGTGGTTTACAGAGTCAGCATATTGAGCCCAACAATCTGGGTCCTCATTTTATCCATCTTGGAAGGATGGAGGGCTGAGTCAACCTTGAGTCAGTGAGAGTCAAACTGCCGAACTGCTGGCAGCCAGCAGTCTGCAGATGTAGCCTGTAGTACTGCGTTCTAACCACTGTGCCACCATGGCTCTAAAATTTAATCCAAAATAAATTATGAGCTTTCATAAGTAAGGCCAAAGCCTGGGTTCTAATCCAATACCACAAGTACTGCACTGAGACCCTTACATATTAACACATATACAAATGCAGATACTTTCCTGGCTACAGCATATAATAGCTGCAATTTGGTTTGGTTTAGGACTGGAGGAAAGAACCATAATTCAATGTGAGAGCATTTATCTTGCATACTTATTCATTTTATTTATTCATTCATAAAATGCATAGACAAATTCCCAACAATTCTGAGTGACTTGCAATTAAAAATAAAAACATATTATTATAGTATTGCCTTTTATTGTGTATCGTAATCACATTTCCAAGCACAGAAGAGAAGACAACTTTTTGAGAAATGCTAGAGCCCTTTTTCCAAGTTATAAAATGTACTAAAAGACATATGCTTTTGTGAGCTGCAGGGAGATGATTGTTTTGCTCCGTCAGTTCTGAATATTGTGAAGAGTACTAGCCTTTTCCCAACACTCTCTTCTTAAAAGGCAGTTACAAAATCTAATTTGTTTCAATCCATGGATTCAGCTGGTTTTTCTGTATAAGCATAGCCTTCTCCCTATATTGTTTCTCACCAATCTCTACATCAAATCAACTCCATTAGCAAGAAAAGTTAAGTTGCCCTGTAAACATAAGGCTCCCAATCTGTCCATGGGCTTTAATGGTCACATCAATTATGTCAATTGTGCATAATATCAAATGAACTGAAAACTAATGGCTGTTCAGATGTCACTATGGCTTAATCTAAAGACAATGGGACTTCATCCTAGGCAAAGGCAAAAATCAGACTGCGAGATAATGGTTTAATTGAAAATGACTCTGAGCTTCTGTTTTAATATTATGAGTTTTGCATTTAAAAAGCAAGCCATTAAATTTTTATCCTGAACAGATAAAATATGAAAACTAATAAAAGACAGAAGGAAAGTTTAATTCTGAAAAGCAATCTTGCATAACTCTGTTAACTTTGCCGTAGGGGCAAACATATTAGTTAAAAACTAAATCAAGCCAGAAACCAAATTTCAAAGTTGTGAAAAATGTATATATTTCATTATGCCTCTTGGCTATATAGCCTGAACCTTCTTAAAATGTTCTGTAAAATTATTGGTATAAGTCAGTGATGGAAAACCTATGGCATCTGTGTCAGAGGTGGCACACAGAGCCCTCTCTGTGGGCACATGTGCTGTTGCTAGCTGCTCTTCTGGTTTCTTGCATGCATGAGGTCTTTGAACACACTGTTGTGCCAGAAACCCAAAGACCAGCTGGCTGGTGTGCATGCTGGCCACCCGGCATTTGGGTTTTTGGTATGGCAGTGCACACAAAGACCACTGGCTGATGCGCATATTCACACTGGAAATCCAAACACCAGGTGGCCAGCACATACATGAGCACCAGCCAGCTGCCCTTTGAGTTTCTAGTGCTCTGGCGCATGCATGTGCGCAATGTAGTTTGGGCAAGATATCAAAATGGTTCGTCATCACTTGCATATGTACACACGCACACACAAAACTTCAGAATTCAGTAATACTCTCTGTTCAACTGATTCAAAAGTAACTGATAGTGATGAAAACGTCACCCTTAAAAAATGACACACACACACCAAATCAGGCCAACTTTTCCTATTGTCATTAACTTTTGTACAAGTCTTTTAGTCAATGGTAGAACCTCATGAAGATGGGCAAGCAAAGATTATGGACAAAAGTGGATCAAGATGTAGAAGAGGAATGTGAAAGACTTGGGAGGCCTTGAAAGTGATTCTTCACTCTGGCATATTGGTAGTTATGTGAAATATTTGTTTTGTGGTAGCACAGTTCAAGAGTTATATGACTGTATAGCATGTCAAATTGGTTTTCCTTCCACTGAATTAGCATCATTATGTCATCTTATTTTCTTTCCCCCATATCCTCCAGAAAAGTGATCTGGTTACTTGCCCTGCTCTAATTCTTCTCCCAGGTAGGTCCCTACCCCTGATCCTAAGAGGAATGTTTGCCAAGGAAGACTCCAAGACAGCAGAATTGTGCTCCATTCACCACCTTCAACAACAGGTTATGATAACTAAAGAAGATGGCAGATGCCATGAATGCCATTTTCCTAGATAGGCAAATGTCAAAAGGCTAAAATAGCAGTAAGAATTTCTACATATTATAAGGCATTGGTAATATACATTATTTGACTTGTTGAAGGCTTGCACAGCTCATCATACCCTGATGATGATGCATTTTTAAAAAATAGTTTGACAATAATTTTTTGGCAAGAAAATTTTACGAGTGTGGAATCTGCCATCTCCAACTCTGAGGCTTTTCATCCATCAGCTTTTTTCATCGCTTTCCCATTTCATCTTTTGCCCTTTTTACTATGTGATTTAATTCACAGCACACAGGGGAGGCTTTTAAAAATGAAGAAAAAATGCAGCATTATGAAAATGTGCATCAGTTTGTTTTCTGAAACAGCAAAAGGCAGCTAGAAGTTCACAGCCTCCTTATTTTCATGCTGCAGTTTCTTCTGCTTTTTTTTTATTTACTTTCTTGTCTTTTCATCCCCGAACCTCCAGTCCTTCACCCCACCCCCCAATCTCTACCTCTTTTGTATAACTGGCCCAAGCTGTGAGGCAACCTCTAAGTTACACATTTGTAGAAAATTGGCATACGAAATAACCATGACTATGTTAGTTTGTGTGTACAGAAGCTCCTCACTTTTCTGCAATTTTGGGTTAAGTGCCAAGAACTCACAGTTATACTCCAACTAAGCTTTCAGGGAAATTCGGTTTGTTTCAATGTCAGCATTACTCAACAAACCCAACTTTCTGCTAACAACACAAAGTAATGTATGAGAAGATACAGCTGTTTTTCTTGTCCCTTTTTTTTAAAAAAAAGATGAAAACATTTCCTTCCTTCATAAACAGGAATGGAATATAGTTAGATTGGCTCAAAATAGTTTGCAATGTACTTTTCTCCCAGACAGCCCTTGTCCAATATTTAGTGTCTCACAGCGTTTTAAGGCATTTCTTATATCACCAAGAGCTTGCTGTCAGAGTCATCCACAGACCTGGCAAAAGGGTTGGTAAAGGAAACCCAGCATTATACTTCTCCCTTTGGTATCAAACTCCTCTTCCTATCTCTAATTTACCCATCCAATCCCATAGTTTTAGTTGTCTAACTAAATACTGGTACATGCCTGGGTTTTAAACAGGGAGATAGGTTACTTCAGGAGATGGCTGACCCACTCCTTTTTAAAAATAGTTAAACCAAACTGTCAATCTGTCAAAGGACTTATTTATTCATGAGCTGCGGTGGCGCAGTGCTTAGAGTGCAGTACTTTAGGCTATTTCTGCTGATCACCAGAAGCTTGGCAGATCGAATCTCACCAGGCTCAAGGTTGACTCAGCCTTCCATCCTTCCGAGGTGGGTAAAATGAGGACCCAGATTGTTGAGGGGCAATAGGCTGACTCTGTAAACTGCTTAGAGAGGGCTGTAAAAGCATTGTGAAGTGGTATATAAGGCTAAGTGCTAAGTGCTAAATTCTTCTACGTTCTAATGACCTGCACATCCCTAATCCAAAATAGCCTAAATACAAGCACTTTCAACAATTACAGTCATAAGTCGAGGGCTACCTGTACTTGGTTGATTCTCCCCTCTCCCCAAACCTGAGCAGAGTTGAATGTGGTTAATTACTGGATGGGAGACCACCAGGAAAAATAAGCCGGAGAAATTACCATAGGCCACTCCTAGGTTACTTCCCCCATAGAAGTCAAACTCAGTTTGAGGAATCTTAACCCCAAAATTAAAGACAATCTTAGCAGGTGTGATAGTATCTTCTGGTAATTTGATTGACTGTTATACAGGTCAGTTGTCCTCGTGTGTCTGTGAAAGTTCTCATTCATCCAGGTCATGCTTGTCCCCAAAGTGCTTTATTTCAAAAGATGGCTCAGCAATTCGAACCGCAAAAGCCTCTTGGATGAGAAGGGAAACGTTTTAAAGAAAAGTCCAGTTGCCTTTAAAATTCAGGTAGTCCTTGACTTTAGTGACTGTTCAAAGTTCCAACGGCAATAAAAATAGTGACTTATGACCATTTTTCATAGTTAAAACCTTTGTAGCATCCCCACGCTTATGTGATCGAAGTTCAAATGCTTGGCAACTGCTTCACATTTATGACTTTGCTGTCTGTCAAGGTCACGTGATCCCCTTTTACGACCTCCTGATAACCAAAACGAATGGGGACACCAGATTCCACTTAGCAACCAAGTTACTCATTTATCAACTGCAGTGATTCACTTAACAACTGTGTAATTAAAAGTCGTAAAATGGAATATCACTCCCTTAACAAAGGTCTCACTTAACAGACCAGAAATTTTGGGCTCAATTGTGATCGTAAGTCAAGGACTACCTGTAAAAGCACCTAAAGCAGTGGTAGTCAACCTGGTCCCTACTAGTGGGCGTTCCAGCTTTCATGGTGGGTGGTAGGGGTTTTGTCCGATACTGAAGCACTTTCCTTTTTTTAATTTAATGACTTCCCTTCTTTATAATTCACCATTACTGTGGAACCCGGTGGGCGGTTAGGAAATTTTATTACTAACAGAGATATAAAAGTGGGCAGTTGGTATAAAAAGGTTGACTACCCCGATCTAAAGAGTCCGTTGTCCTCATTTCGCCATCAGCTCAGCTTGCCTGCAATTCCTGAATGTCTACAAACTTAGAAGACATCTGT
Source organism: Tropidonophis doriae (assembly GCA_026931265.2). Taxonomy (NCBI): domain Eukaryota; kingdom Metazoa; phylum Chordata; class Lepidosauria; order Squamata; family Natricidae; genus Tropidonophis; species Tropidonophis doriae. The sequence goes on along the minus strand of JAPKID020005743.1, from coordinate 2,148 downwards.
CTTCCCCACAGGGGTTGCAACCGCAAGTCCCTGAATTGTTTTCAAATTGGGAAATTTGGATGTTGCCATTGCATAGGTCTGGAATAGTGAGACTTAATAAAAGCCTAGCCGCGAGGCTCCCTATGACTCTTTTTTTTTTTTTTTTTTTTTTGCACACTTAGTTTACCGTATTTTTCGGAGTATAAGATGAACCAAGGTTTTGAAGAGGCAAATTAAAAAAAAAGTTTTTGCACTCTGAAGACCTCCCAAAAACAGCCCGTTTCTCATGAAAATGGGCCCGTTTCCCCCCCCCCAAAAAAGGGCATGAATAGCCTTTAGGAGGCTTGTAGAGTGCTCCTGCGGGGGAGGCCCCTCCCAAACAAGCAAAAAAAAAGGCCAATTTTTCGCAAAAATTGGTCTTTTTGTCAAAAAATGGGCATGCATAGCCTTTAGGAGGCTTGCGGAGTGCTCCTGGGGATTCGGGGGAGGCAAAATTGATTTAAAAATGGCCTGTTTATTGCTCATTTCTGCCCTCCCCAGCCCCCAGGAGCACTCTGCAAGGCTCCTAAAGGCTATGCACGGCCATTTTGGTGAAGGGGTGGGTTTTGAGAGGGAAAAAGGTACATCTTATACTCAGAAAAATACGGTAGCATGTTTCCTTTTATAATTTAGTATCTTCACACAACAGGTAACCCAAAAAACACAGTAGTTTGCGCTGTCCTTGCAGTCTGCTTTGGGGTGGAATCTGATTTTTGCACGTAGGTAACCTGATTTTTCATTTTGAATGCAGGAGCTGGATTCAGAAACCCAAATGGAGGAACAGGAAGTGGCCGGAGCCGAATCGCAGGAGGGTTTGGAAGGCAAAGCCCAAGACCTTCATGTGGTTCAGATTGGGACCACCGGGGAGTTGCTGGAGGGGGCTGTGCCCCCCCAGCAGTTTAAGCAGGAGCCGGAGGACCAATGCTGGGAGAACCAATTACAAGACTTCCTGAAGACCATGCAGCCTTCCCATTCGGGGTGGAGGAATCCACGGTCCCCTCACTATATGCTTGGGGAAGACCCCAAGTATTGTCCAACCTCCTTCAAGAGAGGAGAAGAAGACAACAACCAGTGGCCCAAAGTAGAGTGTGTATCTGAAAGCTCGTTGGGTGACAGTAAGCCCTACGGGAGTAGCCAAGATTCTCCTGTGAAGGTGAAGGAAGAGGTCCTGGACGAGGATGCCGCCCACGTGGAGGTGCGGAGGCAACGCTTCCGTCTTTTCTGCTACGAGGAAGCGGAAGGGCCGCGCGAAGTTTGTAACCAGCTCTGGGAGCTCTGCCACCAGTGGCTCAGGCCAGAGACCCACACGAAGGAGCAGATCCTGGAGTTGCTTATCCTGGAGCAGTTCCTCACTGTCCTGCCCCCTGAGATGCAAAGCTGGATACGGGAACAGGGGCCGGAGACCTGCACACGGGCCGTTGCCCTGGCCGAACGTTTCTTGCAAGACACCGAAGAGCCGGAGCAGAAGGTGAGCAGAGTGATGACGTTGGGAGTTGGCAGCTGTGATCCTTTAAAAAGTGTTCCCTGCTTAATTACAGGTAGTCCTCGACTTACAACCATTACAACCAGGAGACGAGGTGGCGCAGTGGTTAGAATGCAGTAGTGCAGGCTACTTCAGCTGACTGCTAGCTGCCGTTCCGCAGTTCGAATCCCACCAGGCTCAAGGTTGACTCAGCCTTCCATCCTTCCGAGGAGGGTAAAATGAAGACCCAGATTGTTGGGGGGCAATAGGCTGACTCTGTAAACCGCTTAGAGAGGCTGTAAAAGCACTGTGAAGCGGTATATAAGTCTAAGCGCTATTGCTATTTGTTCACTGATTATTCAAAACTACAGTAGTGCTGAAAAAATGACTTATGGCTGTTTTTCACCCTTACGACCATTGCAGCCTCCCCATGACCATGTGATCAACATTCAGCTGCTTGGGGAAATGTTCTTATTTATGACTGTTGTAGTGTCTCGGGGTCATGTGATTTCACCTTTGGTGACCTATTGACAAGCAAAATCAATAGGGAAGCCAGGTTCACTTAGCAACCATCTTCCTAATTCATGGTTCACTTGACAACGGTGGCAAGAAAAAGCGGTAAAATGGGGCAAAACTCACTTAACAGATTTCTCACTTCACAACATAAA
>JAPKID020005742.1:0-10975 GCA_026931265.2 Tropidonophis doriae | reverse complement strand
TCATCAAGATGAAGAGCGAGAGGAGGAATTCTGGGAGTTGAAGTCCACAAGTCTTAAAGCTGTCAACTTTGAACACCGCTGGGTTTTTTTTTCTAAAGGGTTGGGGTGCAAGGGTCTTGTAACGTGACAGCTTTAAGACCTGCACACTTCAATGCCAGAGTTTCTGAGCCAACGTTTTGGTTGCTAAGCCAGAGCGTTGTTAAGTGAGTTTCACCACATTTTACAAGTTAGCCATGCCCACCCAGTAACATGACTGCCAAGCCACTCCCACTCTGTCACATGGCTGGCAAGCCACTCCCACAAATCAGGCCATACCTACAGAAGAGGTTCTAAAAATTTTTGAAACCCACCACTGGTGCCTTCACAGAAGCAACTCCTTGTATATACTATATTTTTTGTTCTGAGGTCGATGCGCTAAGTCTCAGACAGTACCAAAGAATAGAATTTGGAGCGAAACATCAGAAAATAAAGTGTGAAGCAATGCAACAACTTTACTTAGCCTTTAGAATGGGATGGGGAACTAACTGTATATCCTGTGGACTTCAACTCTCAGAATTCTTGCTCTTGCCATGCTGGCACAAGAATTCTGGGAGTTGAAGTCCACAGGTCATAAAGGGGTCATTGTTGCCTGTCCCTGCTTTAGAAACAGCTGTAAGTGTGAATCTTACTTAGTACAGGTAATCCTCAACATAGGACCACAACTGAGCCCCAAATTTGTTATGGGAGATATATGTTAAGTGAATTTTGCCTCATTTACAACCTTTCCTGCCACAGTTGCCAAGTGAATCACTGCAGTTGATAAGTTAGTAACACGGTGGTTAAGTGAATCTGGCATCCCCACTGACTTTGCTTGTCTGAAAGTCACAAAAGGGGATCACATGACCTTAGGACCCAGCAACTGTTATAAGCATGAACTAGTTGCCAAGCATCTGAATCTTGATCATGTGATCAAGGGGATGTGGCCATGGTCGCAACTGTGAAAAATGGTTATAAGTCACATTTTTCAGTGCAGTTGTAACATTGAACTATGGCATGCGCCTCTGATATGCTTGGATGCTGAGAGGATAGCTAAAGGTAAAGGTTCCCCTGCACATGCGTGCTAGTCGTTTCCAGCTAGAGGGGGAAGTGCTGATCTCTGTTTCTAAACTGAAGAGCCAGCGCTGTCTGAAGATGTCTCTGTGTTCATGCGGCCAGCATGACGAAACACCGAAGGCACATGGAGCACTGTTACCTTCCCACCAAAGTGGTCCCTATTTTTCTACTTACATTTTTTATATGTTTTCAAACTGCTAGGTTGGCAGAAGCTGGGACAAATAAGGGGAGCTCATTCCATTACGTGGCGCTTGGGATTTGAACCACTAACTGCCAACCTGCTGATCAACAAGCTCAGTGTCTTAGCCACTGAGCCACCCTTGCTTGAGAAGATAGAAACTGAGATATTGAAAGAGAAATGCAGCTTGGGACCTGTTCAGATGCACCTGGCTCAGGAATGAGAGATGTGCAGTCAATGGCTTACATGCAGCCGCCATCTTACCCGCTCGTTGCTTCACTGATTGCCAGCCAGAGACGGTTGCTTCCAGGGAGTATGGGGGGAAGATAACTGATTTCCCTGTTAATTATTGGAAGGACCAGAAGAAATGTTCCTTGGAGAAAACTGAGAAACCTCTCCACCTTTTTAATGGGTGTTTCAGGATGTAGGGAATCGGCTGTATTGCGCTTGGAAGAGGTTGTGCCTTTATATGCAAGAATTGAATTTATCTGCAGGGAAAAGTATAGCACAGTATACATATAGTATAGTATGCACAATCCAATCAGGGTCGGTCACCGGAACCAGTTTTCAAGCTTTCGGGCTCATACTGAAGCCCATCTTCAGGGAACTTCTCTCTAGCAATGTGCTGTTCTGTGTATGGTATTTCTATGTTGCCTGTAGTACGTGGCTTTTTAGATGCTGATTGGAGTGTGTTAATGGCTGGCTTTTAAGTCTTTGGCTGTCATTTCCTTGTGCTGCCCAGTCCTCGCCTTCTAGGTACTAGATATGCTGGCAGTAAATTGGCACTTCTGTGGACTGATGAGCGGCCTGTTTCCCAGGCTTCAATCACTTCCCTGGCTGTTTTTGTGCCTACTCATCCAACAATCTTAGTAACTGCAAAGTTGAATATGTGCCCTTGTTCACTGCATAGTATAGGGTGTGAGGGTGAACCTATGGCACATGTGCCACATGCAGCACACCTGAGTGGATGTGAGGTGTTGCCCTGTCAGCTCTAGTGCGCATGTGCGCACTGGCAAGCTGATTTTCGGCTTTGATTTTGGGCTGTTTTTCAACCCCAGGAGGTTTGCCTGAAGGGGAACGGACTTCTGGTTTGCATGTTGGGCTGTTTTTCGCCCTCTGGAGGTTTCAGGGAAGCCTCCTAAAGCTTCCGGAGGGCAAAAAACTGCCCAATGTGCAAACCGGAAGTTCGGGAACGAGGCCTGCACACATGCGCGGAGGGTTGTGCACACATGTGCGGGGGAGGGCATTGCATTATGGGTGTGGGTACATAACCTCAACCCCCCCATGCAACCCTCGCTTTTGGCATGCCTTGACAAAAAGGTTAGCCATCACTGATATATAGTATATACTATGTGCAGTTTCCAAGGCTATTCGACAGGAAATGCAGCCCTTAGAAGCTGAATGTCTGCATTGTTCACTCATAGGCAGAGATGCAGAAAAATAGGAGGACAAATGAGAATGCACAGTACAGTACTGCCCAGACCTATGAAGATTTGCACAGTTACCGTCAGGCAGTCTGATTACTGAATATTACATGGAACAGCCATTCTTATTTATATGTAGGTATTGTTATATATCACTGGAAACCTGTTTCTTCTTATACACTGGTATCTGTCTTGGAAATATGCTAACTGGGTATAGATGTCTCCTGCTGTTAAAAGAAATAAAAAGTAGCCTATCCCAATATTTGGAATGTGGAATATCTGAAACATGAAATATCATTTTAATATTTTTTTTGCCCAGAACAATTAGGTGTTTAAGGATAATTTATTTCTGAACAAGTGGCATAAAATTAGGTAGGAAAGGTAAGAAAGCCTAAGGGGTGAGAGGAATTAGTTGTACCAATGTCCTTGCAGCTTTTGGTGTTCTTAGTTGTTGAATTCACACATGCACACTTCAAGTATCTACACTATAAACTTGGAAAGAGAGATTAGAATTTTAGCCTTTGATGATGGTGGCAGTCTGCATCTACATTCAAAGCATCACTTTAAAAAGCAGCTGTTCTGATTCCACGCAGAAGAACTAAGGGAAAACTCCATTTTAATGTTATGCACATATGTCTTTTAGGGAATTTTGTGGAAGTATGCCTTTTCAGCTTTGAAAGAAGAAAAGTTCCAGGAAATATCTTGTCAGGAGAAAATTATCTACATGACAAATGCTTGAAATGGTGTAGATAGAAAAGGAAAAATACTTCTGATGCACATAAAAACAAAATCCGCACTTGAATGGCGGTATTCTCATAAAACAAGGCTGCCCAGAAACCTGGGATAGAACTAATACAGAACTACTTAGAATTCACATGATTCAGACACAATAAAACTGACCTTTTGGGTGTGTGGAACTGGAAATCTGGTACACTCCAGGACCTTTGTTTATGAAAACAAACTCAGAAAATCAATAAAGGAAACTAGGTGTAGCTCAGGATTAAAAAAAGGGTTAGGGTTTGGGTGAGAAAATACTGTGTTTTTCAGCTGGTTTTCTTCTGGAATTGATAATAATACTTCAACTAGCTGAATTGCATTTAGTTCTGTAGTGGACTAAATGCAATTCAGCCCTTTAAAGTATTATTATCTAATTCCAGAAATTAAATAAATAAATAAATAAATAAATAAAGCGGACAGGCCCTCCGCAGTACCATACCAGAACAGTGCCTGCAGCTCCCGGCAGGCACCGGTATGCCTATACAGGGGCATACTGGCCGGAACCAACCACTGCACACTGGCCGGAACCAACCACTGCACACATTCCCCTGATTCTTACTTTCAAAAGTCTCTGAATCACAAGATCCAAATTACAAAATAGACCCAGACAACCCTAGGATCCTGGCATGGTGTAACATGTGTTCCCCCTAGATAAAAACAGAGGGATTAGAAATTCATAAACCTCCAAGTAAATACAGAGCAAGGCTACTAATTCTCACTCACAATTGGTCATGGTTATTTTCCTATCCCTTGAAAAAAAGAGTGAATACAAGAACATGATATTTACGGCCATGTTTGGCTGCGGAAGAAGATAGCAACATGCCTAGTGAAATGTCAGAACAGTTAATGGTCTCCCATAGCATTATTTAGAAATCACTTCACCAACTCTATTTATTGATGGAACTGAGTTTTAGGCAAGTACAGGTAGTTCTCGACTAGCAACAGTTCATTTAGTGACTGTCAAAGTTACAATGGCGTAATTGCAGCCTTTGCAGCATCCCTATAGTCACATGATCAAAATTTAGCTGCTTGGCAACTAGCATGTGTCCCAAGATAATGTGATCTGCTTTTGCAACCTTCTCACAAGTCAGATTCACTTAACAAATGTGTTGTTAACTTAATTAATTCACTTAACAATTGTGGCAAGAAAGGTTAAAAAAATGGGGCAAAATTCTCTTAGCAATGTAAATTTTGGGTTCATATGTGGTCATATGTTGAGGACTACCTGTAATCTTAAAGTTTTAACCATGCTTTAGTTTCTCCTTTATGTATCAGTTGAGAGTTGGATGGTTCAAAACCAGTGAAATCTTCCACTTCACACAGTAAAAGTAGAATGTATAGGAGCACCCTATTTGCTTATAATATACCTATACTGAACTCAGTTTATTATTTTGTTGCGTACTCCCAAAGTTAATAGCTTGTCCTAGAAAAAAAATTTTCCTCATCGCTTCTGCTTCTTTAGTTCTTCCAGTGCCCTCCAAAAGAAGTTAAGAGGCTTAGGTATGTCATCTGCTATGAAGATTGCTGCAAGAAATTAATTCAGCTTCTTTGTGTTCTCTCTTTGGTGAATATTTCACTCATGTGTCAATTAGCGGTTCTATAAACTGTGCTGTTTTCTTCAGTTAGGTTTTGTACTCCCCCCCCCCATGTTTCTTGTCATATGCTCATCAAAGCCTTACTCATTTTCCTCATTAAATTAAATTTGTTTCAGCAGAATGAAAACATTTTCCTATGTTTGTCATTGGAGCACATCGCCAGTCTTTTTCAATTAATGTTATTGTTTTCTATAGCTGCCCTAAAAAAGATCTGTTGACTGACTGGGCTCAAAAGCTAAGCAGGTTTATGTCTGATAAATTCATAGATAGGAATCTCTGGGGAATAGCAGGGCTATAGACTAGACTGGAGAGAGAGAAAAAAGAAAAACCTCTCAGAAGAATGTGATGACAAAGGTTCAAAGTGAAGCCAGAGTTGTGTATGTAGTTCCTAGAAGGAAAACACAATCTGAGATTGTATCTTTTATTTACTCATTCCTTCGATCATTTATTTATTTATTTATTTATTTATTTATTTATTTATTTATTTAGTCAGTCAGTCAGTCAGTCAGTCAGTCAGTCAGTCAGTCAGTCAGTCAGTCAGTCAGTCTTTCTTGATCTAAGGTTTACCTTTCCTTTGATACAATTTCCAGAGGAACAAACCTATTCCTTTATCTGACGCTTACTGCAGATATGTGATGGAAAATACAAAGGAATTAATACTGGACTATTTGTATCATTTTTCTTCTACCCTGACAGGTCTATTAATACATTTCACTCATTTCACTGAGTGGCAAATACGTAGGTGTTTGCTGATTCAAAAATGATTATCCTTGTACTCTCTAAACCAGGGGTGTCAAACTCGTGTTGTCACAGCAGCGCCACATGGCGTATCTGGACTTTCCCCCCATTTGTTAAACTAGGGGTGGGGAGCACATTACGCCCACGACCCATGAGTTTGACACCCCTGCTCTAAACCAACCAATCAATGGTTATAATTGTTGCCTCTCTTTTCTCAGTACACCTGTGTTCCAGATTCTATTCAGGATGGTACTAATATGGCAAGGATGTATGGAAAACCTGGAGGGGAGGTGGAGAGTAAATACAGTAAATAAATTAGTCTACTCCAAGGATGTACAACCATGGCAACTTGAAGGCTTGTGGATTTCAACTCCCAGAATTCCCCTGCCAGATTTGCTTGGGAATTCTGAGAACTGACGTCCACAAATCTTCAAGTTGCCAAAGTGCCTATTCAGTTTCCATATGTATACAGGCAGTCCTCAACTTTTAACAGTTTGTTTAGTGACCATTCAAAGTTACAACAGTAGTGAAAAGTGTGACTTGTGTTTTTCATAGTTACAACCTTTGCAGCACGCCCGTGATCAGGTGATCAAAAAATTCAGATTCTTGGCAATTGGTTCATATTTTTGATGGTTGCAGTATCCAAGGGTCATATGATCACCTTTTGCAACCTTCTGACAAACAAAATCCAAGGGGAAGCCAGATTCACTTAACAATTGGGTTATAAATCTATTAACTGCCGTGATTCACTTAAGAATGGTGGCAAGAAAAGTGATAAAATGGGGCAAAACTCACTTAACAAATGCCTTGCTTATCAACAAAAATTGTGATAGTAGGTTGAGGATGATCTATATAGAGGAAGGGTGCTTCAGGCAAACAAATATTTTATACTGGACATCCTTCATTACCTGTGGCTTTCCTCATTCTTTTCCTCCATCAGGATAGTAACCCTACAGCTTTGGTTGGGGAGGCAGTTTTATACATCCAATGCTAGTTTATCATTAAAGAATACTGTTTTGTCTGTTTGAAGATAGCATTAGCCTTTAAAACCAAAGATGGAACCAACACTGGCCAAAAATGAACAGCGTTGTACTTCTTCTGGACAATATTACCCCAAAATTTTCTTTGCGGTCAAATCCTAACTTATGCTGAATTAGAGGTAATTTTCCATGCAGATGTTCCATGCTCTTCTTTATTACAGATGTAGTGAATTCATATTTTAAAAAGGAGTAAATATATATATATTTCAAACAATACAGTGTTTATTAAAGCAGTGAGGCACTTAAAAGCATCAAGTAAATCAGCAGACTGAAATTACAGAGCCTTTACAATAAAAGCCCCAGAGTCTAGTGAGCTGGCAGGATAGAAATCGATGCAATGAAGAAATCTGATCAGACTCAGTGGAAGCAGCATTACATCGCCTCTGCTGTGCCAATCAGAAGAACTGGATTGTGTCTGTGGAGAACAGCCTAAAAGAGATTTTAAGTAAATGACCTCATCTTCTGGATGGAAATCTGAGCTCCATTTTGCTCTATTCAACTCTCTTCAGATTCATGGTGGACTTGATAGCACATTGAGGAAAAGTACAGTCACCCGGTCAGTTTCACTGTTTATTTCCTGAGGAAATGAATAAGGTTCTTAGATTGATTTGTACCACTTTTTACTTACAGGTAATCCTCAAATTATGACATAATGGAGCCCAAAAATGTACATTGCTAGGCAAGACAATTGTTAAACGTGTTGTGCCCCATTTTATGATAATTTTTGCCACAGTAGTTAAGCGAATCACTGCAGTTGTTAAGTGAATCATGTGGTTATGTGCATTTGGGTTCCTCCATTGACTTTGCTTGTCAAAAGTCAATTGGGAAGATTACACATGGTGATCACATGGCCCTAGAAAGGTGCAATTGTCATACATACACGCCAGTTGTCAAGCACCCAAATTTTGATCACCTGACTATGGGGGATGCTGCAATGAATGTGTGAAAACTGGTCATAAGTCTCCTTTTTCAGTGCCCTTGTAACCTCAAATAGACCCTAAATGAATTGTAAGACATCTGTTTGGATTTTTGGACATTGTCGTGTGAGGGCTGCAGAGCTGTGTCTCCCATGTTAGTTTTTATATGAAGTCATCAGAAAGAATTATTCACAGTTTTGAAGCTAATTGCCATTAGTATGATACTGATGATACTGAGTGCATTTTTCCTTTCTTGTTGGCTCATTGTTGTACATCTTCGTACAGTTCCTGGGTGCCTCTCCAGACTGTAAAAGGATGAATGCGTAAAAATAATCTGAAGCTAAATTCAGACAAGATGGAACTGGTACTGATTTCAGGAGGGAATTACAAGATTCAAGGGATAACCTAGTGTCAACCTAGTGATTCTCCTTAAGAATCATTTGTAGCCCAGAGATTCTCCTGAATCCAACACTAACGTTAGAAAATTAGTAATTGTTTATCAGCTTTGGCTAATCAACAAACTACGTCTCTCCCTCAGTGGCAGGTTAAGGCTCACTGGTACCCTAAGCACTGACAAATCTTGGTGCAGTTCTGTGCTTATGTTTGAAAGAACCACTCTCATGGTGGAATAATTTCTACTCATACCAAGGTGTTCTAGTCTCTTTAAGAATAGTCTAATCAGGTGATGTCAGAGGTGTTATTCAGCAGGTTCTGACTGGTTCTGGAGTACCGGTAGTGGAAATTTTGAGTAGTTCAGAGAACTGGCAAATACCACCTCTGGCTGGCCCTAGAGTGGAATGGGAATGGAGATTTTTCAGTATACTTCCCCTGCCATGCCTACCAAGCCACGCTCACAGAACCAGTAGTAAAAAAAATTGAATTTCACCACTGAGGGCCCTGTCTTTGTACATACTATACAAATCTTCATTGTTTTTTCTTTCTCAACTTTGTGGTGCCCCCTTGGTCCTGGTTAATACACCACTGATGGAGAACATCCATTTGCTGGTAACTTCTGAACTGAAGATGTGTTTGAAATTGCAGCTGCCCAGATAGCCAAAACATTGGTGATAGATGAGGCTTTCTTCAAAATAATAAATTAATTCCATTTTAAAACAACCTATCTGATTGCTTATTGTTTCTAAGACAGCTTCAAGTTGCTCATCCTGGTGTATAAACACCCAAGCTACATATAGGATTGTCTTCTTCCATATAACCCATTGCACAAATCTCATAAAGACACAATTAATATCAATGATTAATTCTGATGTCCTCAAGATAGGAAGAAAGGGCATGTGCCATATAATAGAACTGAGTATGTTCCTTCCATGTTACATTTTATAAGAGAGATCAAAATATTTATTTCCCCAGTGTGTCTAACGTTCTAATGTTTACAAGTCTAGCTTTCCATGTTTTAATTGCTCTTGTTTAACCATGGCTTTATGCTTATGATTGTTTTTATAGTATTTTTATCAGCGCCCTTAAAGGAGTGGGCATTATATAAATTTTCTAAATAAATCAAATTAAGGATAGATGAGGGGAGGGGAGATCTTTCCCCCTTTCACTTCCTAATTCTCCCAAAGGCCAGTTTAAAGTGCCCAGGAATTGTCATCACTAAGAAACACTGAGCTCACACAGCTGTGTTCTAAGCCATTGTATGTCCTCTCACATTTCCTCAGTTCCCCCAAAAGAATGGAAGCTAAAATCATGCAAGATTTTTGGCTTCTTTTGCATTCACCTCACCCCTTGCCACAGAAGGAGAAAACTGCCAATTTCATTCTTAGGCTACTGAGAAGACCCCAAAGCCACAATTCCCTTTTCAGGATATGCTTCTGGGGCTCAAATTTAAGAGCCAGATAAAGGGATGAGGTTAGAGTTTCAATGGGAAACAGCCTATGTGCCTGTGCACCAGAGAACCCCAGAATTACCAGGTGAAACCAGCATCAAAGCAATTCTTCTTGGACAATGACTGAGGTTGAGGGAAATCAACCAATGGTGGAAGAGAAGACAGGGGTGGATTGGATCACAGTTGTGGGGAGCCAACATGGCAGTAATGCAGTGTTTCCCAACCTTGGCAACTTGAAGATGTCTGGACTTCAACGCCCAGAATTCTGGGAGTTGAAGTCCGGACATTTTCAAGTTGCCAAGGTTGAGAAACACTGCAGTAATGCCAACAGGCTCTGTGAAAATTTCCATAGGGAGAGTGTAAACTAATGGTTATTCCCATGAAAGTATTTATTTGGCAAATATTGCATGGCTGTAGTTTGATGCACTTATTGTCTTAGCTTGTTCATGCTTTCCATAGAATTCATCTGCAGTTCTTGTAAGAAAAAATACAGAATATATCAAACAAAGTGTATCATTGTTTTCTCAGGATGTACTCATTGTACTTCTTTGTCAACTGAAAAGTGAGTGAAATTAATTTGTCCTCTGTTTAATATATTGTACGAAGCATCCATGCTTAGACACTATTAAATTAGATTCATTTCACAAGTCAACAGGTTTAACATTCTCGGTATCCCTTTCTCCCCATTACGCATAATTGTTTTTCTTTCTAATTAATCAAAGTTTTTAAAACTATCTTAACTATGTGGGGTTTATTGGCTTTCTAATAACTGGAAAAAATAAGATTTTTTAAAAAAATGGTAATGTCATTTTAAAAACAGGAGCGGGGGAGTGGGGGAGGAAAGCCCTAGGAATATTGTGTAACATGAGCCATTTGGTACATGTTTGGACCCGAATGTCATCTTACAGAAGTGTTTTGAAACAGGGATAGCAGTTTAAGGCAAGTAGGGTAAGAAAAACATTGAGAAGATTATGGGAGGCACTAGGCTGGTTATATAGCAACTATCATTGACAATTATCAGGCGCAAGCAATCAGAAACCATTTATGGATAATCTCAAGCAGAAACTTTATTGCTAGTTGCCCATATTACAAAAATCTTATCAGTCTGACTGCATTCCCTTAACGATCAGATAATGCTTTAAAAATTCTGGGGGAGGTCTGGTCTGTGCTGCTTCCTGCAGTGCAAGGACTCTAAACTCAACCCCTTCTTAATGCCTCTCTCTAATATACAATAGCAGAGTTGGAAGGGACCTTGGAGGTCTTCTAGTCCAACCCCCCGCCTAGGCAGGAATCTTATACAGTTTCAGACAAATGGCTATCCAACATCTTCTTAAAGACTTCCAGTGTTGGGGCATTCACAACTTCTGGAGG
>JAPKID020005741.1:0-10975 GCA_026931265.2 Tropidonophis doriae | reverse complement strand
TATGCACATAATTTTGTATTATTTATTTATTTTGTCATGTTCATGTAAATTGGAGGTGGTGAACCTTTGAGAGCTGTATGCACAAAATTTCATTGTAATGCATACCAATTAATGTACATTCAAAGTGATGATGAAGTTATTCTAAGTTCTTATTCCTCCCCTCCCCCCGCAGGTGGACAGCCATATAATGAAGGTGGTTCAGCAGATAGTAAACCAAGCCAATTCTGGCCATCAGATAATTGTCCAGAACGTCACGGTGGCAGACGATTCGACCATGACAGCAGAGGGCGTGGACCCCGACACGATTGCCATAGCAACTCCAGAGAGTCTGACGGAGCAGGTCGCCATGACCCTGGCTTCAGCAATTGGGGAAGGGGCTGTGCTGACCACGGAGGGTGACGGGGAGGTGGAGGAAGCCACCGTGACCATGGTGGCCTCCGAAGACATTGAAATAATGGAGCACACGGGGGAGTTTGTGATCACAGCCCACGAGGAGGGGGATGACCTAGAGGTCCAGACTGTGATTGTCTAGGGCGCCAGGGTTCTGCAAAGGTGGCATCCTGGCTGCACCCGGGTCCCCGATAACGTGAAGTTGCCCTCCGAGCCGGTGCATGTGCTGCTTCTCGTTACATGTTCACGGAGCTCTTGGCCGCCTGCTCTGAGTCAGGGAGAGTGCCTGAACCTTCTGGACGTTGGCAGCCTGTGGAAGCCAGGCAGTTGTCGAGTAAAGCACTTTAAAAGGGGAAAAAATAAATATTGTGTGCAGGGATCCTTAATGATGTGGCAGCGAGGGGTTCCGAGTGTGGGAGGAAACCCGGCTTGCTTTTCATAGGAGTGTGGGTTTTATCGCTTTAGGAAACCCAGTGGCTTTTATTGGCATTGCCAGAGTACTCAGAAAAGCCACACTGTACATTTTTTTGCAACCATGTAGGTTTTAATTATCTATTGATTTAACTTGTACATATTTTTTAAACAAAACAATTTTTTACATTGCTGTATTCTGGTGTAATTAAAGGAAAGTGCTGATGGCTTCAAATGTGCCCGTGGTTATTTCTCTCTCAGGAATGTGTCGGTGTAATTCAGCAGGAAAAGAAATTGTGCCAGAGGGCAGCTTAGAGGCCTCAAACAGAAATTTAGCCCTCATTTAAGGATGGGAGGAACCCAACCAAAGAACTGACCTCTTAGAGCAGAGGGCTCCAAACTTGGCAACTTTTAAGACTTGTGGACTTAGCATAGCTGGCTGGAGAATTCTGGAAGTCCACAAGTCTTATAAGTTGCCAAGTTTGGAGATCTCTTGTCTTAGAAGTTTCAAATACCCACATAACGCAGTTCAGGACTTTGCATAATTCCAGATACCTGCAGAACTGGCTCTGGAGTGGGACTGCCTGGTAGTTTGCAGCAGGAAATGGAATAGTTGTAGGCCTCTATTCATCTTACATCCCCCAAAATATGTAATGATAATTATAACAATAACAGTCAAGCACCTACCACATAGCACTCTTAAGACTTAACAATTGTCCATAAAAAGACAAGTCTGGATATAGTGGACATGGCAGTGTTTGGAGACAACGGACTAGAAGAAAGAGAACTGGAGAAAACCATGAAATACAGAAACGCACAAATAAAAAAATAGAGCAGCCTGTGGCAAAGGAGAACGGAGATAGTCTCAATAGTAATTGGCATCTTGGGTGGAATCCCACAACCTCTGGAGAAGGGGTAGGGAACTATGGCTCTTTTAGGACTCATGGACTTCACTACCCAGAATTCCTGAGCCAGCATCGCTAGCTCGGGAATTCTGGCTATTGCAGTCATAAAAGAGCCATAGTTCCCTACCCGTGCTCTAACCCAAGAGTAGTCAACCTTTTTATATCTACCGCTCACTTTTGTATCTCTGTTAGTAGTAAAATTTTGTAACCGCCTACCGGTTCTACAGTAATGGTGATTTATAAAGTAGGGAAGTCAATTAAATTTAAAAAAGGAAAGTGCTTCCGTATCGGACAAAACCCCTACTGCCCACCATGAAAGCTGGAACGCCCACTAGTGGGCGGTAGGGACCAGGTTGACTACCATTGATCCAGAATACAATCTGACAAGAGCAAATGTGAGCCTTTGGTCCTACCAGGCTTTCTGTGGCATTTATATACCACTGATCATGCTATTCTTGAATGCTTATTCCAATCTATTGAGGATTGGATATTAGAGGCAATGTATTATATTATGGTTTTGTTCTTTCCTAATCAGGAGGTTGTTGTAAGCCAATCCTGTGTGGAATACCGCAAAGCTTGGTCCTTCTTCTTATCCCATTGGACATCTGTAAGAAAGTGTTAGGAGTTATCATCTGTTAATTTGGAATAAAGCATCATCAATATACTGATGATATCCTGTTAAACATCTCCAAAGATGAGATGTAGTGGAGGTTAGAAGTAATTTGCAGTGTAAAAGTGAGATGCAATAACTTTAAACTAATATTACTTTGCACTAGAACAATTTTGAAGGTGTGCGAAATATGTTAAATATACAGAAGGCTAATTCAAGAATGTAAAGCACAGCTACAAAGATTTTCTTTCCCCAACGTTTTGAATTCATTGTATTTTACTAAATTAATGAAAATGGTGCATTCTACATTATTAACTCAGATAGATCACAGTTCACGTTTCATTTTTTTATGGACGGGCTATGTAAACATTCTAGTTCAAAAACATAGAATTCTTTATCTTATATCTTCTCAATTGAACCATTTTTATAATAAAAGGTATTTAATTGTGTCCAATTCTTGGAGACTGCCTGGACAGTCCCTGCAGTTTCCTGTCAAGTTTTTTCGGAAGTGATTTGCCACTGCTTCCTTCATAGGATGAGAAAGTGATAGGCTAAGGTCACCCAGTTGGATTTGTGCCTAACTTATGGTCTTCTAATTTCTAGCCTGATGCCTTAACCACTATTCCGAACTGACTCACCGGCCATATTTTGTAATTGACAAATGACACAAACTAAGCCATAGTAAATTTCAAAAGCCAAACAATGCTGGCTATACTTGGATCAGACATCTTGTAAAGTTGTTTGGTAATTTGAAAAACATATTGACTGGAAGAAAATAATGGCAAATCACTTACAAAACGCCTCCAAGAACTGCATTGATGCAATCATTAAGAATCAAACTAGACTTGAAAGTATCTTTTAGTAGATTATGGTTAATTCTGCAAATTTCATTACAAAAACCAGATTCAATACTGTTTGGTTGGCTTAACATATTTTAGAAATATTTTAGAAAAGAGAGTAAGAATTTCCTAATATTTTGTTTTACATTACATCATTATAAAATATGAATGTGTGAAAAAAAATCACATTTGAAAATAAATCAAGAAATAAGGAAGACTAATATGAAACAATAGAAAGTCTAAGAGACACAAAAAATGGGGTTTCTGGAAATCCATGAAGGATCAAAAGGAGTAGAAACTTCTGATTGTAACAGTATTACAGATTCAGACTAAAGAAGAAGGGTTTCTGCCACAGAAGAGAAATAAAACCCAAGCTGTTCCTTTTAACTAAATTGGTAAAGTTAAATGTTTTCTGATGGCTCAATCTTTAATGACCAAGAAAATTATCCCAGTCTAGATTTCATACTGAAAATAAGAAGGGACACAAATGCAACTCAAAGTACCACTAATAATTAACCAGAACTTTGTCTAGTAGCCAATGACTGAGAAATAGTATACACTTATCAGTTCTGAAAAAATTACTTTAGAATTTGGAGGAAAAAACAAGTATCACAACAGTCCACATATTAGGTGTAGGTCATGTATAATTAACCACAGCATCCACAAGTACAAAAAGTCTTCTACATGGAAACCGTCTCTTAGTAATAAAAGGAATGACAAGATATCTACATGGAAATATGTATAGCCTTCCTATTATAATTCTATAGGTAGGATTGATTAAAATAGTACCCTTTTCCTATTATTTTCTTCTTACTTTTCCTCAGAGTCAAAATTATATTATGCAGATGCCAATTAAAAACAATGGAGGTAGTCCTCAACTTACAACAGTCCATTTAGTGACTGTTCAAAGTTACAACAGCCCTGAAAAATGTGATTTATGACTGTCTTTCACACTTGCAACCATTGAAGCATCTCCATGGTCACATGATCAAAATTTAGATGCTAGGCAACTAATTCATGTTTATGACGGTTGCAGTGTCTCAGAGTCATATGATCCCCTTTTGAGACCTTCTGACAAGCAAAGTCAATGGGGAGAACAGGTTCACTTAACAACCTTGATACTAATTTAACAACTGCAGAGATTCACTTAACAACTATGGCAAGAAAAGTCGTAAAATGGGACAAAATTCACTTAACCAGAGTTTCAGTTAGCAACAAAAATGTTGGGCTCAATAGTGATTGTTAATCAAGGACTACCTGTAGACTTTCTAGAGCAAAAGTCTTCCCATAATCTGATGATCCCCAAGCACTCCAAGCACCATGAACATGCATAGAATGTTCTATTGGAATGTTCCAATAATTAACATGCATAGAATGGAAAGTTTGCTCTGTATTCCAAAACCATTTTTGAAGTATATTTGCCTACCCCAATGTATCTGGATTTTTAACAGAAAACAAGATGTTAAGCCTGCACAGAAGATAAGTGCATGAATTGGGCTTCTCCACTGGTAAGAAGCACTGGTAAGGATAATGAAAGCACCATCTGTTATCCAGGAAGAATGATCAGTGAAGAAGCGGTTGCTCAAAAAAAAATTTTTTTTCATCTCCTTCCTTCTGCTCTATTTCTATTCGAATCTGAAGCTGCGAACAGATACCATCTTATCTTTTAATTTCTATACAACAATCTTAGGAATTTAAGAAATACTAAATAATAAATATTCCAAACTGGCAATGTATTGCAAGTCCTTCCTTTGTCTACAACATCTTGTATTGGCAATACAAGAAGCAATCAACTAAATCAGTTTCAACCCTTCCAGTGAAGAAGTGATGGCCAGCAAATACCAGTTAAAAAAGCATTAGGACAATTCTGGCATTTCAGGTTCTAGGTAGTGAATGAGAATGAATCTTTTTGCATCATTAAAATCAAACTAGCAGACTCCCTATTACTTCCGCTTAGAGAATGTTCATAAAATTACAGGCATGTATGTGGCAAGTATATTTTTTTTAACAAAATGATTCAGACTGCAGTTGAGGTTGTCTGAGCAAGTCCAACATTTATAAAAAACAACCCTACACAAATGCAAAAATAAAATAAAAAATACTTTTTTCTAGCAGTTAAATAGAGAGCAGAGGTAGAAGTCGTCAGTATATAATCCAATGTAATTAAATAAAAGATTTTTTTCTGGTTGGATACCATAAGGAAAGCTAGCTGATTAAGATCTTTATCTACACCTCTGATAAGATGCACTGGAAAAAAGGTGCAAGACAAGCTTGTTGTGAATTGTATTTATATCTGTTTGGCATGCTTATGTCTGACATTCTGCTGCAAGTCAGACCCAACCCCTGAAGAAGCTGTTTAAACAAGCTTAACATTAAGCTTCAGAGCCTCAAAATGAAAGCTTTGTTCTTGAACAAGAGATCTACAAGGTATGCATTTTTGCTGAAATGAACTGACATTGTACTTTAATCACAGACAGAACACCAACTTGTTATGGCACAAATTTGAGTGGGGAAATAAAGGCCATTCTCACCCTTTTCTCTTTATTTTTTTCAATAAACAAGTGCTTTTTATTGATACATTTAAAACCACCTGTCCAGTAAAAAAAAGTGAGTTGCATTAATTTTAAAATACTATATGGCATTTTAAATACGGTAAACTTCAGTAAAAAATATTCAGCAAGAGTACTCAAAAGAAATCAATAGTTTAAAATTAAATCATCACGTGACAAAAATCAGCTACAAGGCACTGTGGAATACCTGGATAAGATATCCTTCACAATGCCAAACATATTGCTGCCTAATAAGCCATTTTCAGGAGTGGAATTTAGTTGGGACAGAATACATTCTTTTTCTGGTTGCCAAGTATTAATCTTCAGATGGCAAGAGGACCTTAAAAACCTCCCTACTCTTCCATGTCCAAGATTTAGTAATGCTACTATGACTGGGAACTATAACAAATGTAAATAAATACTACAAGTTGGGGTCAACTAGAGTACATATCCTCTGCTTTCTAATTCTAGATAAACGCAAATACATCTGAGAATAAAGTACCAGTATTTAAAAGGGTTTACCCACAGTTAATTGATATAAGATTACATCTTTAGAGGTCTTTAAAATGGTTCCTGAAGGCTCAAATAAATAGATGCAGGTTTCATTAAGGAGCAGGTACATCTATCTATTCAGCTCCTCTTCAGACCTCCACCCTCACATCCCCTCCTAATTAGACTTGTACAGCTGTGTGAAACAAGTGAACCACAGCTTGCTACAGCGTATCTATTCATTTGAATAACTCCAGGCATCTTCATTTTAGGTCTACATAATTTGTCTACTGAAATATTATTTTTGTATTTTAGCTGTTCTTTAAATATTTGCCTGTTAATATATAAGCAACATTCTAAGCTATTAACTGCATCTGGCAGCAAATCTCCAATAAAAGCTCATGAGAGGAAGTCAAGTTAAATGCAGCCCACTCAGCATTTATATTACAAACTTAAAACATTTTGTGATTAAAGCTTATAAATATGAAGGATGAAATTAACTTAGCAGTACCCAATATCTGTAAAGTCAGAACTGTGAAGAGTCGGACATGACAAGCAAAAGCATATCCTTTCAATCTGGATTCTGAATGTTCTGAATACTTCTGAATTGTAGAGTTATATGTATGCACCTGTTAGCTTTCAGAGCTAATGAGAATTATATTAATCCCTTGAAATAACTTTTAGACTTCCCAATTTTACACTTAAAGCCAATGTACAAAAAGATTAAGTGTCGCTTTATATTGTGCAAAGTTTCACACAGCATCTTCATTTTATTTTTTAAACTAAAAACATCTATTGGAATCTAAGTAGAAACAGGATTCCTGCATTCTCTCTTTCTCTCAGAAGAATGTGCAACACAGAACAGTGTTGAAACATTACTTCCTTTTCTATACATATTGTCTACAGTAAAACCCCAATTGTTTTTTGCTTACACTTTTTAACACATATTTGTGGATAAGCAAGAATGTTAGGTTCCAAAATACAAACCAAATTTTGAGGGTGTTTTATCTGCGGACCATAGCTCAGATTTCTAAAGCCCATCACAGCGTTAAAAATGCAATTTTGTAAATTATGATGTAACAGTTTGAAGTTTCCTGCCTGTCATTGTGGTTAAAAATTCAATGATCAGCTTATATGTGAGTGAAACATATTTCAGGGTGTTTCAGTTGAAATTCTGAAGATTAGCTTATCTGTGGATGGTCTGATTCACAATTATGTACATGATCTTTTGGATGATTAAATCATTTTCTTTACAATAAATTTTACCAAGCATTCCAAGCTTAATAACAGGTACTGCTGTTCTTGATTCTCGAGAATGGATTCTAATTTTATTGCTTCTTAAACCCAGCTCTCATACCTAGAATCATTATAGGGCTGCCATCTCAGTTTTGATTGCCTTTCAACAGGCTTCTTTTAGCTGGTCTCATAGAAGGTATTCCTTTATTTATTATCTGCCCTCTTGAAATGCAAGAATTCAGAATGATAATAAATCCACTTGATTTATACAGAAGATAATCAAATTCAACACTGTCAGTCCCTGAATATTATAAGATGTTTTAATTGCGGTCACTTCCAAAAGCAGTTTACCACCAAAGTCTTCATTCACAATAGTGCATAGACTGCCCAGTTGCCAGAAATGGGGAAATAGAATGTTACCTGTCATGCTGAATTATTGTTGTTTTTAAAGTATCAATGCTTTTTGGGACAGTGCACTTAGCCTCCATTTAAATGATACCTTTCTTGGGAAGGTATGAAGCACAAATTATGTTGTATTCAAAACCAATCTGAACTATGTACATCTATGGTCTAAGAATTATTAAGATTACCATATACTGTTTTAATTTTTTCTTTAAGAAATGAATAGATTCATCATAAAGCTTTCTCAATCATATGAGGAAACATGTGAAATCAAACTGAAACATCAACCTGAACTATAATTTGTACATTGAGATTGTTTAAATTTACATTTTTAAAAAACCTTACATATCCCGCCGCCCTGGGTCCTTTCCAGGAGAAGGGCGGGATATAAATCAAATAAATAAATAAATAATAAATAAATATCCAGTGCAACTAGAACAAGTTTAAAAACTGCCCTTCTCTGCAAGGAACAAAAAGCACACTGTGCCTGTAAACAGACAAGTGAAAGAATAAGCATTCACACTTCTTGCTGTTTGCTATACATCCTGTAAATAACTTTCACTTACTGATACCCTTCACCTGTAACTGGGCAGAATTATTTCCTTCCTTGATCTCATTCACTGATAAATACATCAAGCTGTTTGCATAGTTTACACGCCTGCATAGTCATTTCAGAAATACATGCACACTTTATCAAGAAACATTATAAAAATAAGCAGCAGCATTTCCTGGAAATAGTAATCATCTACCCAAACAAAGCCATCAAAGAATAATCAAGTCAATTTCCCCATTCCTGTTTATTTTTCTGAACAAGCATAAATTACAAGGAAATCAATATAAGCTTTTCAGAGGAGTCTGAAATATCAAAGACAAAAGCTTCTTCGTCTGCATGCAGATTTTCATAGACAGCTATTTAACTATAAATGCACTCATAATTTTCTAAAATCCACTTTCATCCATTGTTGGGCTCCTAAATCTGTAATTAAAGTTAAAAATTATTAAAATTATTATTTGATATCCTAAAACAATTGAGTATCTTAGCTCTAGTTTCTCAAGAATATTCACTATAGCCTTCTTGCAGGCAGCAACTGAAGGAATTATTAAATGCTATAAAGTAAAAAAGAAGAAATCTTTACCTTCCATGTTAGATAGGTATGACTACTATCAGTATCCACAAAATCTTATTATGAGTATCTTGTAGTTTGAATTTATTGCATCATATATTCTTATAACTTAGCTTTAAAAAAAAATTGCTAGAAATTCATCTTTAAGAAGATGAAATGAAGATGTACAAGAAAAAATAATATTAATTTTTTTACCAAGCTCACAATGACTGCTAACCATATTAAACAAGCATTTTAGGATGAAATCCAACGTATTCAAGACTGCAATTGTATTGTTTTTAAACAATTTTAGATAGATAGATTCTTTAAAATGGCATTATTTTTTTCATAAGAGGTGGTCCTCGTGAAGCAATCACTAACTGAAAAATCATGTGACTATGACTGATTTTACTTGTTTTTCTTTGCTTCTTGTTACTTCCTTCTGAACTGAAGTTCTTTTTTGTGTGTGTACACCTTGGTATTGGGTAAATAATCAAGTGAAAATAATGTTGTGAAGATGCACTGTTTGGTAGGGAACAGACCTTCCCCAATCCAAACCAGAAGCGGTTCATCTTAAAAGTGTATTTCTACAACATCTAATCAGATGCCCATATAAAACATAAATGCAAACTTCCTATATATTCTCAGTACACGGTAAAGAAGAATCAGTTTTAAATCTTTTCTTAGCCACACTGACTAACAGAAATTATTTACCTCCCCCCTGAATTAACCTATCTAAATTGCTTGTCTTCATTTTGTAGTGCAAGATAGCATCTCTTTTTTTTTGCCAGGACTGAAATTTCCATCATCAGCTTCCTTAATCATCCCATGTCCATGTGAGTGTATTTTCTCCCCATTCATTTTCTATACTCCCCATATAAATCATGCTTACTTTTGTTAGTGGAAAATTGGTTAAATGCTTTGATTCATAAACTCTTTCCCCCAAAAAATATATATATTGCAGCTTATATTAGGTAGATTTCAGATAATCTTCCATTCAGAGATTAACTGTACCCAAACTCAAATGATTGTATGTGCACTTAGATCATAATTTTAGCCATCCGTGTTATCAGGGAAAAAGAAGAATTGAAGGCTAATATAGACTAACCTATTACAAATTGACCAAGTAATTTGAACATATTGAAGCATTCAGTCAGGCAGGTTACATATGGCAAAACTCACCGAGACTAAATTCAACACAGGTTTTTAACATATCAGAAACAGGTCTGCCGTTTTATAATAGAATTCTAGTCATTCACTTTTCTTAATTTTGTTTTCCAACTGTTTAATAGAAGAATCTATAGATAACAAGATCTCTCATCAAAAGCTTTATTAATATATAGTATGCCCCTCTAAGGTAGCATCCTACACTTTTCTTTTGAAATATATTATATTTTATATTATAAACAAAATATTATATACAAACACATATTAGCAAAGAACTCTGCAAACACAACATTAAATTTTGCTTATTTGAGGATTTTTTTTGAGACAGCAAAGAGGAATCTTCAGTTATTAGGCTTGAAAAGGCTTTTGAGTGAACTCAAGCTTATATAGCCGATTTAAAGGGTTTAGAATTCAAATGTAATGCATCTTTCTGGTACCATGTTTCTGTTTACTGAGTTTTGTGCATATATGTATATGTATATATTTCAACGCTATGGTACCCATTTCAGGGTGTGCGTTTTTTTAAACTAATTACAAAAGGTGATCTGCAACAGTTCATGAAAACAATGAGTCTCATTGGCTTCGTGGCCATGTGACCTCCATCAACCCCATCAAAAAGCATCCCAGATACAGAACCGAAGACCACTAAAGGATCAAAGCAAAAAAAAAAACCCAACCCTTTCAGCTTCAAAATAAAACCAAAGCAAAACACACACACACATTCTGATGGTTGTCCTGCCAAATCATTTTTTTTTCCTATGCCACCCGCAATTACCAGAATACTCCTCAACTTCAGCCTCTCCTCCCCCACAACTCCATCATCTTATCCGCCATACCTTCCACATTCCCTGCATGCACCTCGCTACCCCAAGCC
>JAPKID020005740.1:0-10975 GCA_026931265.2 Tropidonophis doriae | reverse complement strand
GCAAGTCTTTAAGAAGATGTTGGATAGCCATTTGTCTGAAATGGTATAAGATTCCTGCCTAGGGAGGGGGTTGGACTAAATGACCTCCAACGCCCCTTCCAACTCTGCTATTGTATTATTGTATTAAGAGAACAAGACCCCTGCCTTAAACACTACACCAAACTGGTTCACATATGTATATGTGTTTATCCAGCTTCTCAACAGAGACTCAGGTAGAAGTGGTGGGAAGATTTAACAAGATTCCCCTAAAAGATCTTTTCCCTGAAAGATTATTTCTTTCTGTAATATTCTGTAAGCCAGAAGCACTTTTTTAAAAAAAAAAAAAACCAAAACCCAGTCTTTAAATGATCTAGTAATGCTTGTTAAAATTATGGAAAATGTCAGATGGTCTAATTTGTCTAATATTTCATGAAAGTGCTGGAGGTAGAGTATCAAATATCTGAGACAAATTAATGTACCTGGGTGGCCTGATTCTTTCTTAAATTTTTCCGTACTGCTCTGAAATATTGTCTAATTGACTGCTGTCGAGGGCAGATCCAGGGGAGAAGAAAAAAAAAGGCAGAGTTTTATCACCCCATGCAGCCTACAGATTGAGTTTAAAACAGTGGAGGCAGTGACCTGAATTCTACCAAAAAATATTGAAAGGGCAAAAAAAAAAAAGGAGGGAAAAAAAACCCAGCTCCCAGATGCTCTCAGTACATTTGTGATAAGGGCAATCACATTATTTTCAGGCTGCCTCGCTCAAAATCATCGCCACATGATAAAACCTTAACAGGGAAAGAAAAAAATGAACTGAAAAGGGGAACCTCTTGCATTCTCGTGCTGTTCATCAGATTCGGACTCTGGTTTGCTTGGTCAGCTTCCCTCTAAGATTCAGGGCAAAATTAAGGGTATAATTTTAGCTGTTTGTACTGGCTCTGCTTGACAGAAGCTCCAGAGGTTGTGTGCCACCGCTGCCTTCCCATTGATTGTTTCCTGCAACTCATCTTCCAGCTAAATACCCAGGCACGGCTACGGCCCCTCTCTCAGCTGGAAAATTACTTCTGATTTTACACCCATCTCACATTTTCTCTCTGGGAAGCTGCGAAGGGAACGCAAAGGCCAAGATGACAAGCACAGGGGTCCAAATGGAAGAAAGAAAGAAAAAGTTGGTGTTTTTAATAACAGTCGCAACAACGAATGAAGTAAAAACAGCTCGTGTTTTCCCCGTCTGATGAAATCAATTAACCTTTCATTCATCGATAGTGCGCCTGCTGCCATTTTGTGAATGACTGACTTTGGGGACTTTAGAGGCGAGACTATTCAAGCGTGAAGAACAAGCCTCCCACACGGTCTCTGCAGAAGAATAGATCAGAGAAAACAGAGAAGAGGATGAGGGCTCAGGAAATACCCCGAAGAGGTTAAAAAAACAGAAACCCGTTCACTTCTGCAGAGGAGACGAAACTGGGAGGATCATCCAACACCCCAAAAGACAAGCTCGGGATCCCAAAGGATCTTGACAAAATTGAACAATGGGCCCTATCCAACAAAACGGATTTTATTTTGGGAAAAAGCAAAGGTTTCCATTTAGACAGGAAAAACCAAAGCTATAAATACAGATTAGGTGAGACCAGGCTGAAAAACAGTCACTGTGAGAATGACCTTGGAGTCCTAGTGGACAACCATTTAAATCCCTGACTTTTAACTATATAAACTCTATTAATATAATTTTAATTTAGGGGATTTTATTGTATTTTAACATAGGATATAATTTTAATTAGCTTTTAATTTTATTTGTATTTTGTATGGTTTTAATGTTGCCTGTGCGCTGCCCTGGGTCCTTTTAGGAGAAGGGCGGGGTATGAATTTAATAAATAAATAAATTAGTTTACGTGGCCTACCACTTTGTCGCTGAGTTGCTGTCATTCCCACACTTCCACATTCTTATAATATAGCTGACAATTGACTGTGGAATATTTAGGAGCAAGGAAATTTCACGACAGGTGGCATCCTATCACAGTTCCACACTGAACTCCCAAGAGCGACCCATTCTTTCACAAATGTTTGTAACAACAGTCTGCATGCCTAGGTACTTGCTTTTACACACCTGTGGCCATGGAAGCGATTGGAACCCCTGATTGATTATTTGGATGGGTGAGCAAATACTTTTTGCAATAAAGTGTATTTAGATATATAGAGAGATAGAGATAGAAATAGAGATTTAGATATAGATACAGATACAGATATAGATATCCCATCTTCATTATTTTTTACAAATAACTCAAAATAGTAAACATTCCTAATATATTTCCTTCCTATTTTCCCCACAACTCCTCTGTGAAGTGAGTTGTTTTTGACAAATTTATCAGAAATATCTTTCTATTTATACTGTAAATTTAACCATGTTTAAAGGGAAGATGTGGAGATATAACATGATTGATTGATCTTGCTATTTCAAGCAAACTAAGAAATATCTTGGTAAAGCCAACCCTACAAATCATGGCACTAGGAGCAAGTGATTTATGAGTGGGCTTTGTCTGCTCTAAATATGATCCCTGTTACATCAATCCTAAATACTTGAGAACACTCTCCAGCATTTCATGAAGACCAAATCTACTCCATTTGTTCCTCGTGAGAGCAACAATAAATACAAATTGATGGTTGTAGTTATTATTACTCACATTCTCACCTGCACAATTTGTCTCAGATCAATTAAAACAACTAGTGGCATAATAGCTTGCACCTGTCATTGAATGGCTTTGCCTGGAAATAGCTTTCCAATGAACAACAGGCATTTCTTTTATGCTTCATTCACTTTTCTTGGGTGTTTAGTCTGATTATCCAAAATCATCTAGCTGTTTCCTAAAATCAAAAGTACAGATCTTTCAATGTGCACAGTCATATGTTGATATACTACTATAACTCTTCTGTTTGTAACTTTCAGTTGGGCTAAATGGTGTTATCATAGGGCAACAATTTATTAACTACAATACTATGGGCTAATTTACAGAATACTCCCAAAATCCAGGTCTCATGATTCCCACGGAACTGACATTTGGCAAAGTTGTGACTGCTTCAGTGCTGCCATGCTCCTGTGTTTCAGTGATCATCCACAGTCAGGTAATTGCCATTTACAACATTGTCAGCCAGCTCCATGCAAAGAAAGTCAGTGGGCAAACCAGTAGGAAGTTGGAGACACTCCTGCTCCTCCTGGTTTTTGCTCTCACATTGTCATTGTGATTCTGTTCAGGTAAGGAAATATCCTTTGAAAGCATGACTTAGCAATGAGGAGGAGATGGAGTCCACACCTTCACCTGATCCAAGGACACATATAGCAGGGAGAAGAGAGGCACACTGCCAGTCAGGTAGTCTACTCATGAAGAGGCAATCTGGCCTCTCATGAAGAACTGCAGTGGCAGTTGCCTACTTAAACCCACCTTGAAAATTTGCATGTTTCTGGAGCAATGTGCCCACTTCTATGTTTTCAATTGGCCTGTTTGAGCTCTTCACTGCTCTCCTGGTCTTCATGTGTGCTCATTGGACTTGGTTACCCAGTTATTCCTGATGTATAAAGCTTGGAATCTGGACCTGTGCAACAGGGTTGTGTGTGTTGACTGAACACCTGTAGAACTCTTGTCATACATGGGGGGGGGAGTGAAATAGCACACCCAATAGGACACCAGTTGTCTAGTGTGTCTGTGCATGCATGAGTTGACCCATCTTTTACGTATTTAAGCTTTTTTTGGACTAAGATGCTTTAGCACCAGACATTTCCAATTATTAGCCTAGCCAAGCTGACTAGAAATTCTGAATGCTGCAATTCTGACATACCTGAAGGATTCTAGACTGGGAAAGTCTGCTTCTGAACCTACAGATTCTGATTGTCTGATTGTCTCTCTCTGTACATTCATCCAGGCAGCCATCATTGCTAAAGAAATGCTAACATTAGAATAGATTTGTGCACAGATATTGAAAAAAAGTCTGATTTGTGACTTCAATTTGTGTATTGTAGAAAAATAATTAGACAATATGGAGCATTTCTGTCTGTGAAATTCATTTTGATATGAAAATAGAGCACCAGGGAAAAATATCATTGAAGCACATAGAACTGTTGCCACTTGCATTTCAGAGATGAAAGCATGGCACATTTCAAAGAGAAGAAATAGATTCAATACTCTGGTGGAATTATATCAATGTTAGAGGTTCATTTCTCTATAAGTTTGGGGCTTGACTTTAAGGAACTTACAATTTTCATTTTGACAGCATGGCTAAGCTACAAAAATCAGAATGGAGGCAAAGAACTAAGAAAGAAACAAAAATAAGTGGACTTGTGAATAAGTAAAGGTTATCAACAGACAGATATGAATGTGGCTGCACTAATCTGAGATTTCTGAAGCCACTGAAACCAGATTGTCATGCTGTACCAGAAGCAATGAATTAATTGCTCCTTGAGATCTTGAGGTTTGTTCAAGATGTTGCATTGGGATGATATACAAAGGAAGGATCATCTATCCAATTTGTTTGAGGCAACAAATGAAGAAAACCTTAAAGAAGTGATAGTGTACAGGTATGCCTATAAAGAATAATATAACAGATTATTTCTGTATTTACTTTTATTCTTAATTTGTTCTATTTCTCAGCGGCTTTCAAATAATCATACTACTTCTGACTTAGATTCATGGCAGTTAGCTAATTGTATGAATACTTGAATGAAACACAATAAGCAGATATTGGAAACTATGCCTCTCCACCTGTTACTGAAATAATGGCCAGTATTCCCCATCCCTGTGGTTGCATCTTACAGTAGTTTTTCCAAAAACAACTGGATTCAGTGGTTTGTAAACTCTACTATAAATTGTGAGTAATTGTGAAGTTTTCATTGGCTGCAAAGCTTATTTAACAGGGTCACCTATAATCACCTTTTCCAAATAATATTCTCTATCAATGGATAGACAATATATCTGTTAATAAGATGTAAATATTGCATGTTCTAAATCCATATCCATTGACAGCCAACTACGGAATAAATCAATGTGCATCTACAAGCTTCATTTTCCAATGTTTCTCATTATTTGCTTTGGGAACTATTAATATAGTGCTGGCATTTCAACCTTCTTCCATCTATCCAATTCTAATGTCATTCCACCTTTTATTCTTAAAAATTACAACCAACTATATACTGCAAATATTCTAGTTGGGTTTATATTCCCATTATTCAAATAGATAATTGGAAAGTTTCTTCACCTTATTCCTGTCACCATATCACAAAATAAAATGGAACAGTGGTCGGTTGGCTTGTTTTTCATTCTAATGACGGTTTTAACAAATAGACAATGGCTGTAGAAAAAAAATCAAGTGGATATTAATTTGATCATGACTGTGTCTAAGGAGACATAAAATACTATTACTAATTTTGCAGGATTGTTGTTGCGCTGATCTATTGGGACAACAGCAGTGATAATCTACAGCTACATACATTCAGTGAGCCCAATAAATGTGAGATAAACCTGACACCTGGAAGAGTAAAACCAAAAAAAAGTCAGTGTTATAGATACTTTTGCTCATATACAAAAAGGTTTTATGGTGTTGGAATGAAAATTCTTCATTGGAAATCTCAAATAACTATAAAAATTTAAACTTTTCTTCTTTCTTTTACTGCGACCAATGTTTGTCTCTTTCCAATCAAGCAATTGGAACCAGACATTTCACTGGGCTCTAAATACCAAATCAATAGCATTGAACACAGACTGCTTTCTTGTCTAGCTATCAATAAAAGTGAGAAGGAAAAAAACCCTCTGTTTTCCTTTAAATGGATTCAACTAAAAGGAAAACTTAGCCAAAATCTATTCACATTTTGCTCAGTGCCAACCTTGGGGTGAGAGGAATTAACAAGTGTCAATTCAGATAGGATGACTGGTCTTCTGCAACATTTTTATGCTGACAAAGTGCTGAAATGCAACTATTTGATAAACAACAAAACTGCTGGATGAAATAGGGGAAGGGTGAAGCATGATGTTTGCAAAGAACAAGGAAAAAAAAACCTTTCATTGACAATTTGTCATAGCTAAGTCCAAGACCATCCACCATCCATGCCCACACAAAAAAAGAAAATCAATGAAAGATTTTTAAAGAAATAAACATATATTTTTACTGTTTTTAAGGCTTTACAACTAATATCTCAATATATTCATTTTTCTGAAGAGGGTTAAATAGAATGTCTGTACAGCTTATGCTTTGCAAGTGAAAGAAAATAGGACAGCTAGCAAAATAACAGAAACCTGTTTCTCCCTACCTTGATGAAAAGTAAAGAGG
Organism: Tropidonophis doriae; assembly: GCA_026931265.2. NCBI lineage: Eukaryota > Metazoa > Chordata > Lepidosauria > Squamata > Natricidae > Tropidonophis > Tropidonophis doriae. The sequence continues at coordinate 4,684 of JAPKID020005740.1, read as the reverse complement.
ACAAGGAAGAAATAAGAATCACTCATCCCCCATTTATCCAGCTAAGGGAAAATTGTTTGATTAGGATTTCAGTACCATTCTATTGTACCTACCTAATGAATTAGCTACCATATTTTTCAGAGCATAAGATGCACTGGCGTATAAAATGCACCAAGATTTTGAAGAGGCATATTAAAAAAAAATTTTTTTTGCATTCTGCAGACCTTTTTTTTTTTTTTTTTTTTAAATAAAGGGCATGCATAGCCTTTAGGAGGCTTATAGAGTGTTCCTGGGGCAATTGAGCAAAAAATGGCCAATTTTCACTTATTTCTGCCCTTCCTAGCCCCCAGGAGCACTTTGAAAGCCTCCTAAAGACTATGCATGGCCATTTTGGTGAAAGGGGCAAGGTTTCAGGAGGCAAAAATGCTGTATTCAGTGTATAAGATGCAGCCAGATTTTCAGCCTCTTTTTTGAAGGGAAAAAGCTGCATCTTACAGTATTTAATTAAGTATTTAACAAAATGATTTAACTAACTATAGATAACTATTTAACTTTATTTATTTAACAAAATGTATCTAACAAAATGAAAATCAATTTAGAAAAAAGTAAGGTTTTACACTTAGGCAAGAAAAATCACATTTACAGCTACAACGAAGTTAAACTTGGCTCAACTGCAATAACTGCAAAAGAGATCTTGGAGTCCTAGTGGACAATCACTTAAATATGAACCAGCAGTGTGCTGCAGCTGTCAAAAAAGCCAACACAGTCGTAGGCTGAATTAAAAGAAAGATACAATCAAGATCATGAGAAGTGATATACCACTTTATAATGCCTTGGTAAGACCATGGTTGGATTACTGCATCAAGTTTTGTTCACCACATGATAAAAAATGTAAAGAGAGCAGAGAAGGGTGACAAAAATGTTTGGGAGGGCTGAAGACTAAAACATATGAAGAATAGTTGTAGGAATTGGGTATATCCAGTGTAGCAGTGACAGAAGAGCAGTGTTCCATTATTTCAGGGGCTGACACACAGAAGAGTAAACATATTTTCCAAAAAAACAGAAGGCAAGATAAGAAATAATGGATGGAAACTGAACAAAGGGAAGCAACCTATCACTAAGGTTAAATTTCCTGACAGAAAGAACAATGAACCAATTGAACAGTTCCCTTTAAAAGTTGTGGGTACTCCAACACTAGAGACTTTTAAGAAGAGACTGAAGAGCTGTTTGTCTAAAATATCAGAGATCTCCTGATTGACCAGAGGGTTGGATTAGAAGACTTCCAAGGTCCCTTCCAACTCTGTTATTCTGTGTTTTGAATTTTAAAACAAGGATCTCCCACCATGGGGATTAGGATAAGCATATATTTAGTTTTAGGCACAATCTATGTGCCTCCACAAAATTGCTGCTATTAGGAAGCTGGACAATGTAAACATTGTTTCTGCAGTGGGCCTAATATAACATCCATTTACCCAAAGGCCAAATGGTGAAGCCATCCAGATTATTATATGGTTTTGTGCATAATCAAGAATTGTTACATAAATCCATTCATGGTTTAATTAAACTGCTATGAATGAAAAAAAAAACACCTTTGCTTTGTATGACATGTGAATCTTGTCATTGTTAAAACATGCTGTCTTCACTGCTGTCTTTGCTGTAACCTTGGATATGTAGGTGAATGGAAGGCACAAATGCTTGACAAATATTGATTCTAGTTCCTTTTTCAGAAGGAAAACATTATGAAATATTATAAATTATTCAACTACATGTCTGACTTCTTCCGTTATGAGATCATGATCCGTGAAAGCATCTTTACAGAACCTTAGGTCATTTTTTTTGCAAAAGCATGGCTTATGAATTTTGGGCCACAGAAGTTGCTATAATTCTATGGGAAGAAGGATGAAAATTATTGGGGTACATTTTGTACACATTATACTATTCCCTCTCAAAGCAAATAGTGTTAATCCTAAACAAAAAATGAAGAAGAAATATCAAGGCAAAGGAATTTAGACACAAAATAATAAAAAGGAGGGAAATATATTTAAATCTATTTTTTATCAAAGCATTCTCAATACCTCTCCATACTTTTCTATCCTTGTAAGCCATAGCTTTCTCTTTGCCTCCTCATCCACACCCTGCTTCATATATTTCCCACAAATAACTTGATGGCTTATAGAAATCTGTTTTTTCTGTTTCTTTGTTGAAACTTCAACCTGCAAAACCACTTCTCTGGGAATATTTCTTTCAATCAATGTTTCTACAGCAACCTTTGCTTGTACACTAGAAAAAGTTATTATTTCTACAACTCAAATGTATGCAAATAGAATTTTCAGGTATTGGGTAAGTACAACCTGCTTCAGAATGACAATGGCTGTTAGTTGGATGCCAACATTAAGATGACCCTATTTAAAGAAAATCAATTTAGTTTTACTTTTACAAATATGTACGTGGTGTACAAACTTGGTAAAATGATGCAGGAAACAAGTTTGATTTTCTGCACATGGACAATTTAAATTTCTCTCAAATAAGGATTGTTTTCTCCAAATGTTTCATTTGAAAATCATAAGATAATGCTAAAACTGTCCAATATTCATCATAATTAATTAAATCAGTTTAAAGTAGCTTGATTCCAAATTAAACACACAAATTCCAAGAAGTTGGAAAGAAACAATATTGACTAAATCAGAAGTTATAGTACCAATATAGAAATAAGAAAGATGTGAATGAAAGTAAAAGTAATACTAGAAACTATGAAAACATTTCTGATATGGGTAAAGTTTAAATGTACATCTTATTTTAATGTAACCTTCCTCCTCATTTTCATATCAACCATTTAACCATGGCTATTGTTGGAAAAATACTTTTTTTCCCAATAAAAGTACAAAGGTTTCACAATTATTATTCATTACTTTAAAATGAAACTTGCCTTCTGAATCTTTCAGCTTCAGAACATTTTAAAACATGTTTACATAATCTGATTTCTCTCTGTAGTGCATCAGGTTACTGACCACATCCAAACTGGTGCTTACCAAATGTAACTTTCAATTTCCTGAAAATTTGCTTCACTCAGAGAAGAGGCTTCCATTTTTTTTTCTGTTCAGGATGCTTTATAATTTCATGTGAATTTCTTTACAAATTGTTTTTATTTATTTATTTATTTATTTACATTTTTATACCGCACCCTCTCCCCAGGGGACTCGGGGCGGTGAACAGGTAAATCTAAAAACCCAATAATATACATATACAAACATTAAAAATATATTAAATCAAATTCCATACCTGTCTAAAATCCATAGTTAAAATAATTAAAATTTAAAATTAAAACTAATTAACCCTAACTAGCTAGGAACCCCTAATTAATGATTTATTAAAAACTAGCGCACAGGTGGTGTCTTTCAGGCCAGGCCGGCTAGCCTAAATAGATAGGTCTTAAGCTTCTGCCAAAACTTTGTCAATTAGGCTAGCTTGCATAATGTTGACACCCATTGCCTCCCCATGGAACAAAGTTCGGGAATTTTTTTGCTGTTTCGTTGCTGCTGTTTAGTGATTACTGTTAAACAATCATTTTTAATATTTCTTGACAGTTTCCCATAAATTACAACAGACCCCCTCAAAAGATACTTTCAATCCTATTTCAAAGTTATGGCTGCTGCAGCACCTCCATGTTATTTACCCTTACAAGTGACCGCTGGGAAGTTGTAGCATCCCCCCCCCATATCGTCCCCCACCATCCTATCCCGCCGAGTCCCTGCAGACCCTGGTCCTGTTTTCAACCAACCTGTAGGGCTTGGTCCTCCTCCCCCTCCCATCACCAGCACACACTTACCTTTTGAAGATCTCCTGAGTTCTGGACCTCATGTTGGGAAAGGAAAGAAGGCCATTCCATTCCTGGACTACAGAAAAAGCCTTAGTACTGCAAAGTGTGTGAAAAAATCAGAGCGGATTGCTGTGTCCCTGGACTGTGTGGCCCTATCATAGAAGTGGCTGCCAGTTGAGTGCAGCTTTGATGATATGGGCGCATGACCCAAGAACATCAAGAGATGGAGTGGTGTGATCTCCTTTTCAAATGTGAGGTCTGGAGCTCTGGAAGTCTTCAGAAGATGGATATGCGATGGGTGATAGGTGGTGGTGGTGAAGAGGAGTCCTAAGTCCTGTGGTGAGCTACTGGGAAGGGAAAGAGGACCTGATATTGGGATGGGTGGATGGAAAGTAGGCCCAAGGGCTGTGGGAACCCCAAGTGGCAGGAAGAGGAGCACAGGATATCTCAGAGTGGGGAAGACTTTGAGACACTCAATTCTTAATGACCACATCAGCAGATGTGGGTTTTTAAGTGAGGAAATCTCACTTAACAGCAATCACAATATGCAATTGTAATGGGTGGGTTCATGCAGTGCTGTGCCGTACCATACCATACCATACCATACCATACCATACCATACCATACCATACCATACCATACCAGGAAGGGACCTTGGAGATCTTCTAGTCCAACCCCCTGCCTAGGCAGGAAACCCTATACCAGTGATGGCTAATCATTTTTGGCTCGCGTGCCAAAAGCGGAGGGAGCGCAGGGGGGTCTGCGTGGGTGTGCTGCACCCATAATGCTACGTGCGCGATCCCCTGCTTTGGGTGTGCTTTTTTCGCCCTCCCCAGGCTCCAGAGGCTTTCTAGGAGCCTGGGGAGGGTGAAAACAGCCTCCCCTCCC
>JAPKID020005739.1:0-10975 GCA_026931265.2 Tropidonophis doriae | reverse complement strand
CTTAATTTGCGCTTCGCCCATCTCTCAGGATCTATCAGTCCTTCCTCGAGATGGGCCCTTGATAGACTGGGGGGCCAAGCCTGCGAGAGAGGAGACTCTCGCAGGCAGAGGAGGTCGTGTCTAGAATACAGGGAAGAATAAAATACATGGGGTCAGAGAGGCCCAGGAGGGATATCAAGCTAGCAATAAGATGTTTAAAATATGATGTAAATATATATATAAAATCATAGTGAGAGTCAAAATTAGCAAAGTCACGATGGTAAATGCAGAGTACGGTAAGGAAGTGTGTTATATCCCATTTGGGAGGAAAGAGGTTCGGTTCTTCCCTCTCCACCCATGCCGCAGGTCTTCCTGGGTCCTCCTAGGCCAGGCATCCACCGTTCCAAGTCCGGCTGTTTGGCCCAAACCACTTGTCCACTTGTCCATACACTTTCCAATCTTCCTCTCTTGCTTAACTCCTTCTCATTCTCCTTCCTTCTTCTCATCTTCCTTCTCTCCTTCTCTTTCCACTCTCTCAAACCTTCTCACCTCCTTCCTTCATCGACTGTCCAACCGACCAACCGCTCACAACTATCCAACCGTTCATCATTTAATGAATCATTTAATGAATCAGTCTCATAGTAGAATTTCTAGTGCAATGCAGTTGTTAATGGCTCCCATACTCGCTCATCCCATTGCATTTGGCCAGTAATGATTTCAGAGGCCCAGGTCCCACTCAGAATGTCTCAAGCAGATCACACTGACCCTGAACCCTTTCAGTCCCTTCGCAACATTCTTGATTGCCTCCTCTGTCTTTTCCCAAGCAAGCACTGAGTGAAGCTATTGATATTCTCCAACACCTATCTTCTTCTTCAAGGTCTCTGCAATCTTGGAATCTCTGCTTGCAGAACCCGTGTCCTGAGGGTCTTTTGACTATTGTCAAAAGTAGTTTCAAATTAAAGTCCATTATTTTTAAATGCCAAAAAGATAGAGAACCTTGCAAGATTCATGTGTTCTTGCCTGAGCCATCAAGATATTTTGGTCATTTCTGAAAAAGAATCATGTATGCAGACATGTAGAATGCATGTGCTTCCCTGAAGAGGCGGTGGACCTTTCAAGCTAAAGAATCTCTCCTTTGTGGAATTGTTCTGAGCCAGAGCCCTTGCTTTTCATTGTCAGGCAAGAGCCGTCTTCTTGCAGTGAGCACATCTCCATTAAATGACAGAAAGGTAGGGTTGTTACCCAGAGGGCAGTAGGGAAGCTTCTCTCTTGGCCAGCGAAAGCGCTGATGGCCCCTGGAACCAAAGGGTCACCCTTTCACCAGCCAGGAATGAGGAGCGGCTTAAAAACCTCAGTGACACCTGTGGACACTTTGGGAAAATGCCTTGGTGGATAATATGAGAAAGGAAGGCATCGTGACTAAGCTAGAAAGGAAACTGGCCACCCCTTTGCAGCCCCATCAGGTTTCTCAGTCCATTGAAAATCAAGATACTTTCTCAGATCGATGGAAGTCATGTTTCAGCTCAGAAGAGAAGGGTGCTGTCCTTTTGGCACAGAGGAGAAATAGCAATAGATGAAAAGCAAGTCTGGTTGGTGTATTTGAGATGGTTTTATGGACCTAGCAGTTCAAATTGAAGTTGCAATACAAGTCCTCAATTTACAACAGTTGGGACCAGATTTTCTGTTGCTAAGCAAGCCATTGTTAATGGCGATGTGTGCCTGGAATGCTGCAACCAATGTAAATACATGCCTAAATTTTGATTATTTCAGCATGGAGATGCTGCAGTGGTCACAAGTGCAAGAACCAGTCAAAAGTCCCTTTTTTCAGTGCCTTTGTAACTTTAAGCAGTCACAAAACTGTCAGGTTATAAGTTGAGGACTACCTTTAAATTATAGCCTTATAACCTTTTATTATGAGATTGCCTCTTAAACAAGAAATGATAGATTTAATTGTTTTTGAGTCAACTTCATTTCTCAGAGAATGACTTAGTATGCTTTTAAAGAAAATTGTATCTATTTTAATTTATAGATTGTGATCTGATAATACTGATATAATTTGGAACATAAGGTCTTCAAGAGAAGGAATCACTTTTTAAAATATTTTTTTCCAGAGACCATGAAAATTTGTTTCTGAAATTTCTGGTTTTCTCTTTTCAACTAATGATATTTACATTTATATTTCCATGGTATAATATGATATAAAAGTCAGCTTTTTATTTTTAGAAAAAGCTATTTATACCATAGTTTCCATTTGTTGCTGTTATTGATGATGATCTCAGATTATAATGCAGGTTTTTAACTGATTAATATTGCACTGATCACTGTATTTTTATTTTAGCAATACGTTTCACATCCTGCGACCTACAAAAGCTCCAGGTTTTGTTTATGCTTGGTTAGAACTGATCTCCCATCGGATATTTATTGCAAGGATGCTGGCACATACACCACAGCAGAAGGTGTGGCTGTAGTTTATCTTTTCTTACATATGAAGCTTTGGCAGAGTATCAAAATGAATCTTGGTTGTAGATTTGGGTTACATGGCTGTATGATGTTTAATATAATCTACTTCCTATCTTTCCATAAGGCAGGAATCTTTAACCTTGGGAACCTTAAGACTTGTGGACTTCCCAGAATTCTCTCAGCTCTGGGAGTTGAAGTCCACAAGTCTTAAAATGTTCCCAAGGTTGAAGACCTTGGCATATGGAAGTGGGTAAGAAGTTTAGTCTGTTCATTTTAAGATATCAAAACTTAATTTTGCTTCATGGATACAAGTTAAATCATAAATAATTTTGATCTTGTTTTCATTCTATATGTTTGGTATAGAAGTTGTGGGTGCTTTATTGCTAGATTTTTTTTAAAGAAAAGACTGGATACTTGTCTGAAATGGTATAGGATCTTCTACTTGAGCAGGGGGCTGGGCTAGAAAACCTCCAAGGTCTATTCTGGTTGATTGATTGAAGGACTATATGCCATAGAGATAAATGCATGAGAGATACCTATAATCTTTTATTAGAGTTTGCAGTAATCCAACCAGCACTCAAGTAAATAATTCAGCAGGATTCATGTATAAAAGAAATGTGTTTATATACAATAATATAAAGCATTATGCATTATACAATACCCTTGCCGCGGAAGCTATCAAATCACAGAAGCACTCAGATCAGTGAACCAAGGCCACGCCCAGGCTCCAAGCCATCCATGTCACTAAACAGTCTCCATTGGCTGAACTTTTACCCTTATACACTGACACCTTTTTTATTTATTAAATTTATACAATGCCCATCTTGTGCCTAACAACCAAGTAAAATCAATAAAATAAAACATTAAAATATTGAAATAATAAATATTAATGTTAAAATTGACTTATAATTAACGAAGATGGCAAAGGGTCTCCAAGAACAGATCACACAGTTGAATTTTGTGCCAGCTGTAGCTTCCGAGTACTCTTCAAGGGTAGCCCCATGTAGAGTGTGTTACAGTCGCTAAACATGAGCTGACCTGAGTGACTGAGCACAGGGATTCCTATTCTAAGGCAGGATATAAACTGCATAAAGGCTTTTCTAGCCACAGCTGCTACCTGCTCTTTGAATCATTGCCAGGCTGTTGCTATGCAAGGGTACCACACAAACACTTGACACAGCTGTGGGAAAAAAGGTTTGAAGACCACAAAATCCATTGTTATCTATTCCACGTCATGCTGTCAGTTTCAAATTATTAGAAAAGTTCTGGGATTTCCCATGTTCTTTCCCAGCACCATTCAAGTGCAACACTGGAGAAATCAGTGGTCAAATGGTCGCCACCTTCATCCTGAACAAGATAGAATGGATAAAAGGCTGCATGTTAACCTCCCCCAACCAGTTGCTGGGAATCAGGCCATCTTCCTGTGTCATTCATCCCTTTGTTCCTGGCACCTTTCAAGATCAAGACCATCAAAATCTTCTCTCAGTCCTCCTTAATTTAAGACTTTTAGGCCCCAGGTTGGTGTCCTTTAGTTAGATATGGAAAACAGCACCCCATCCCACCCTTTGCTCTCACCATAAGCTTCATAAGAATTGAAGTTACTTTGCTTTGAAATGAGAGAATTGTGCTTTGAAAGCTGCTGTGCTTCTTTCTATCCTTAGTTCAAAGTCAATACTGACACCTGATACTGAAGTAGGGAATTAGCAAAGGATCAGGAATCATGAAAGAAGTTTGCAATATACTGTAGCAAAGTTTCTTGGTTTATCATCTAATATAGGACAATGCTACTCTTTCTGAGCTCATCCTCGGGAGCATTTATCAGGCATACATGACAAAATAACACACACTCTCATTGGAGAAAGTGTTTCAGAAGACAAATACCAAATTGTCCAGTTTTTCTAGATAGAGATGAAATGTTTCTCAAAGGAGGAATCTAATACATAGTCGCCATCAGAAATGGCGTTGAAGATCATAACCTCAGCCATGCTTTGCTACCTGTATGGCTTTGGTCTCTTGGCCATACTAAAAATGCCTGGAGTTTTTCTGTGATAACAATAATTGCTTGTTGTGAAAACTAATGATGCCTTGGATGGCGTTCAAAAATTACAGACTGTGGTCTATAAATGGAATCTTCAATACTTTTCCCTTCCCACCTAGGGCTTTAGAGTCATGCAGCCTATGCTGTTCTGAGCTTATTGGTGTCATCATCTAGCGGAGCACAACAGAAGCTGGGTGTGTGATTCAGCTTTTTGGCAATAACCCTACTTCTACCCTCTCCTACAAGGAGAGAAGCAACTTAGAACTAAGGAGAAATTTCCTGACAGTTAAAACAATCAGTGGAACAGCTTGCCACCAGAAGTTGTGAATGCCCCAACCCTGGAAGTCTTTAAGAAGATGTTGGATAGCCATTTGTCTGAAATGGTATAAGGTTCCTGCCTACGCAGGGGGTTGGACTAGAAGACCTACAGTGTCCCTTCCAACTCTGCTATTGTATTGTATTGCTGTTTGTGATTGGTTGATTGCAAAAATCCTTGGTGAAGAACATGTCACTGGAATATAATGGAAGACTTTGAATGTCAGGCATCTCTTCATCTAGTCTGCCCTACTATCCTGTTTTGTATCACCATTTTCTCTTGTCATTAAAGTAGTTGGTTGTGTCAGCCTCGGGATTGGTGTGGCCCATGTTTTGCATGCATGGCGGCTTCTGCCAGAAGTCTCCAGAAGGTTTGGAATGGGGTCTGTGTAAGTGGGGGGAGAACTTGTATGGATAAATGCATAAATGATTCTCAAAGAACCTAGTGGAAGGCAAGTATCAGATTTTTGTTAGTGATTACATTCATTAAAATATGTTACCTTTGAGGAAATAATAAACCAATAAGAAATGTAATTGAGAGCTAGCCTTTAATTTTCAGTCAGTTTCCTCTAGTCTTGAATTTCAATATAGGCATTGAGGTTGACTGTTGGTATGCTTTACTGTAGCTCTTTGGGCAACTTTGAGAAAAATATTTTTAATTTCATATTATTGTTCTTCTGTTGTTGATTGTTTTGTTATTGTTATGTTTTCTTTTTTTTACCATTTTCCATTTTATTGTTATAAGATGCCTGGAGTAGCAAATTAATTTAACATTTATTAAAACAATCCATCAATCCAGGCAAACCAATTCATTGTTCCACTTCCCTTCAATGTACGCTTTTATATTGGTTTCTGGGACCTTGAAGATCTTTAGAATCGACCTAATATACTGTTGAATAGAAGTTGTGTAATCACTGCAATTAGATGGAAAGTGTTGGAAACATAATAACACTTGTTCTCATGACATTGTTCTCATTCCTTTCTTTCTCTTTCTAGGGTTGGCCCATGTATGCACAACTCTTGATTGACCTATTTAAATATTTGGCTCCTTTCCTGAGAAATGTGGAGCTTGCCAAGCCTATGCAAATTTTGTACAAGGTAAATTAGGAGACAATTTGAGGAAGGGAAATTGGGAAGAAGGGAAATTGGAACAGACCAGAAGAAAGTAGAATGGCTAGTTAATTCCTGTAGCAAACTGAAGCAGTCAACAGAATGCTTTTCCTTACAGTTTCCTATGTAAAAATTGCTGTATTACTATTTACTATTGTTTAAAATACACACCCTCTTAAATCTAGCTGAAGCCAAGGAGTTTTAATGTGCATGTGATCTGAGTGCTCACTAATGCCACTTCTAACAAAATTAGTTGATTACAGTAAATTCACCTTAGTGATGTTTCTAGGATTTTTCCATTATGACTGACCCTATAACTCATAGGTAGAGTCCATAACTTTTGACTTTCAGTTTGCAAAAATTATGAACAACTCACTCCTACTAGTGCATGCCGACATTTCTCATTTATCAGCTAGAAGACTCTAGTCCAGGAAGCCCCCACTGGCCCTTTCAGAACATCTGCCCATTAACTTTAATATCTATCCCCAATGGAAAGCCAAATGGGTTGCCAAACACCCAGACACCCAGTAGGAAGATGTATAAATGACCCTACAAAAAAGGAACCAGGCTTTGAACTACATCAGCAATGGACAATCCTGAATAGGATTTGCACCTCACAGGGTGTCTGCCGGGACTCTTTCAAACTGTAGATCACATCATGACTGGCTGAAAGCTGAGGGCATCTACCAGTCCAGTATCTGATGTTTTAATATAAATGATTCTGCGCTTCAGTAGTTAGATGGCCTAGACGTTGGTATTTCAACATAGATTTTTTTTAACATTTATATGAAATGTTAATATATATAGCTAGTCCATGTATGATATGCCATATGCTAAATAAATAATTGTAATTCTGCTCTCTCACACTTTCTCTCATGATAGATTGGTAATTTCTCCTCTTAATGATCCTATTCATAGGGAACACTGCGTGTGTTACTGGTATTATTGCACGATTTCCCAGAATTCCTTTGTGATTACCACTATGGATTTTGTGATGTGATTCCTCCAAATTGTATTCAGCTAAGAAATCTGATTTTGAGTGCCTTTCCACGTAATATGAGGCTTCCTGACCCCTTCACTCCCAACCTTAAGGTAAGATACTTGGTAGTTTCATTTTTTTTAAAAAGATATTCATGTGTTAGGATTTTATTGTGTTATTGTTGGAAGCTATCCAGAGTTGCCCGTTACAAGATGGGCACCATTCAATAAATAAATAAATAAACTGCAAGTTCTGTAACATTGACAGATTCAAGATGGGTTTTGCAGCTAGTTCTCATGTAGTGATTTGTTTAGCAACCCTTCACAGTTAAGACAGTGGTTCTCACATTTACAACGTTAACAGGCCTATAAAGCAGGGGTCTCCAAACTTGACAACCTTAAGACTTGTGGACTTACCCACCCGTGAAAGCAAACTGCATTAATTTTCTTGGATGCCCAAAAAGCTTTTGATAATATAAATTGGAGGTTTATTATTTTACAATTGGGAGAATATGAATTTTAGGGAGAAATTCTTAAAGATGGTGGAAAAAATATGCACAACCCAAAAAGTTAAAGTAGTAATAAATGGCGATACCACCTAAAAATTTAATATTGCAAAGGGAATAAGACAATGTTGCCAGTTATCACCTCTATTATTCATTCTAACCTTGGAGGTATTATTAATAAAAATTAGAGGTGACCAGGAAATAATGGGCCTGAAAAGAAGAAAAGACGAATACAAAGTTCAAGCGTTGCGGACAACTTAGTATTTATTCTGGAACAACCATTGGAGACAGGACCTAAATTAGTGCAACAAATAGAAGAATGTGGTAGAATAGCAAGACTTAAAATCATTAAAAGTAAAACAAAGGCGATAACAAAGAATCTTACAAAAAAATGGGAGAGAGAATTGGAAGAAAGAATAGGCATCCAAGTGACCAAAAAAGTAAAATATTTGGGAATTTGACTATTCCAAATAGTCAATTAAAGTTCTTCAATTAAAGAAGATAACTGCAATAAATTATTACAACAGATAAAAAAGGATTTGGAAATATGGAAAAATTTACAATTGTACCTCATTGGAAGGATAGCCTCCATTAAAATGAACATTTTATTAAGAGTATTGTTCCTTTTCCAAGTAGTACCAATAAATTTAGGGAAAAATTTCTTCGAAGACTTAAATAAATTATTTATTTACCAATTTCATTGTAAACAAGTACAATGAAAATAAAGATTATTATTATGAAATGCATCTGGCTGGGGTGGGGGGCGAAATATGGATTAAAACAAAATTATTGCAGGACAGTAGAGGAAGAGGAGGCTTTGGGCTCCCAGATTGGGAGACATATTATTTCATTTTCATTTCATTTTCATTTTATTAGATTTATAAACCACGCCTCTCTCCCCAAAGGGACTCGGGGCGGTGCACAGGAAATTAAAATAAAACACATAAAACATAGCAATTAATAAATATTAAAACCAAATTAAATACTGATCACCCTGTGCTAAAAATCTTAAAACTATTACCCTTAAAATCCAAATTAAAACAATTTAAACTTCAATCTGAAAGCTTGATGGTGTGGATTAGGCCAGGCCGGCAAGATGGAAAAAGTAGGTCTTCAAATTTTGGCAGAAGGAGCGGAGATCCGTGATAGTTCTGATTTCAGGGGGTAGGTCGTTCCAGAGGGTTGGGCCCACCACAGAGAAGGCCCTTCCCCTGGGCGTCGCCCACTGGCACTGCCTAGTGGACAGCACCCGGAGAAGTCCCTCTCTGTGGGAGCAGATCGGCCGAAGGGATGTGTGGGGTAGGATTCGATCCCGCAGATAACTAGGCCCCGTGCCATGGAGCGCTTTGAAGATGGTAATCAACACCTTTATATATTATATATTTCCAAGTGGAATTATATATTTCCAAGTGGAATATGCTATTAACATTTTTACAACTTAAAACTGCCCCTAAAACTATTTTGTTTTCAGCCTTATGCACACTTATTAGCAGCAAGTGAATGAGTGTAGTTTTTTTTTTTGCCAAACATCAAGAAAAGAGGTAGGGATCTGTGTGTGTGTGTGTAAAACTTTAAAAATAAGGTTGAGTATCAATATTATAAGAGGTCTGGTGGAAATAATTTGAAATGGAAAGGTTGAAAAAGGGATCACTTAAACATTCATTTAACAGTCATGCTACAAATCTCCAATAAATGTGTTAAAAGCACCAGCCATCAATGTATCATACCTTATTCCCTATGGGCTCTACAGTGCTTAATTAACTGAGATATAAATATAAAATAAAGAGAGAGAGAGAACATTTAGAATTCCCAGCAGCAAGTAGATGCTGTATGGAAAGAAATATTTTCTGGTCCTGAATACATTATGTGGAGATTGTATCAATGATTTTGGAATTTTGCTTTTGCACAACCTTATTTATTCAGGTTGTGTCCTTTTTTCCTTCTTTGAGGCACTCTGGAGAAGTATCTGCAGTGCCACCTTGTTGCATAAGACTGGGAGATGTTATGTAAGTCTGTCTGCTTCAGAGTGTGTCAGCCACAGCATTCCTAGCCCCTACACAGAGGTAGGCAAAGCCCAAAGCTAAGGCTTCGGTGTTGCTGTATTTTCAGTTGACTTTATAATAATTTTTAAAACATACACTTGGATACACTGTTCCATCCTTTAAGATACAATTCCATATTTTAAATAGTTAAATATGGAATTATGCTTCGGATGGCTAAGAAGAAAGCAAAGGCACCTTCATTTTTTTGGTTAATTTTGTAAATAGCAGTAATTACAGATATGGTATTTCCTGCAAAAAGAAAGACATGTTAATACTTATCACACCTACCAGTGTAAAAAATAACTATCCTAAATCACTGCTACATGCAAAAAGTAGGGTGGGAATTATAACTTTGTCCCTGTGGTCTCATAGACATCTAAAGTCTTCTATGACTTACAACAAGATATGGACCTTGGATACAAAATTGTTGCTCACTTCCGGCCTCTGTTCATTGACCGAAGTTTTCCATGGTTTTAGAAGAGTTTTCCCCCCAAATCCAGTAATGTAACAAGCAGGAGATAATTAATGATCGAATTGGTAGATTCCTTCAGGTAAATCATGTTCTCTATCATTAACTCAAACCAGGATTAAGCCTTGTGGAAAGCCATGTTTTGAACATGTTTTATTGATTAAATTACAATTAGCAGGGTTGTAGTTTATGGTTTACAGCTTATTACACTGTATGAATTTAAGTCCCGCACATTGTTCTTCCATCATTTGTAAGGACCATTATACTGGACATTCAGAATTGTTTACATTGATACAGATAAGAAAAAAGAGAGAGAAATGTGTGCTTAGTTGCAGTAGAAATTGTCAAACATAGATCACCCTTGCAACACCTACCAATGTTGTCTGTGGATAGAATATCTGCAAATTCTCCCTGGTTTTAAAGGAATTAAACAGTAGGAGATATCTTTGGTCAATTGTAATCTGTTTATTTCAGTAGTGTCACATAGACCAGCCAGGCAAATTGTAAAATTGATGGTGTTCTAGCATTCAGACTTCCAAATTCAGAGTTCAAATGTCACGTGGTGACTTTGGATGGTTTAATAATGTTGCCCATCTGTAAAAATAGCCTTGGAATTTTAGCATGCTGTTATATGTGGGCAAAAATACAGATAGAAATAATAAACCAATTTAATACATTAAAAAGTGCTATACATGTGATTAATTATCATTAGTCATGCCAAGTTACAAGTGTTATATTCTAAGGGGAGTATATCCTATAAAATGTGCTATAAATATCAATTTTCACTGTTCTTTGTGCTGTGAGCCAAGTTCAACATTTTTATTTTGCAGAAAAGGGACTCAGATTCTTCAATGGTTTTCTGAGATCAAATGTTACATAATTAACACACACACACACACACAACACATTTTGAGTGTCACAACCTCCCATTTGAAGCTTTTAAATGTCACACCACAAATCAAGAATACACAGAAGCATGCTATAAACCAGTGCTTTTCATCCTTGGCAACTTTAAGATGTGTGGATGTCAACTCCCAGAATTCCCCAGATAGCCATACTGTATAAGGAATTCTGGGAG